>JALRMF010000219.1:0-83134 GCA_026120015.1 Dendrostoma leiphaemia
GCTTGCTAGCTATAAATATTAATTAGTATTAAATAAGCTTTTATATATATATATATATATTAAGTATAAATAAATAACATAATAAGGTAAAGATAAAATTATATTTAGCTTTATTTTATATAAAGGAAAAAAAACAAAGTCTTTTACTTTGTACAAAGGATTTATATATGCATTTTAGGCATACGTAACCGCATGCCTAATCTTAGTCTGCTAGACTACCCTAGTGGTTAGCACTAGCATCTCTACCAGCCCTTATACAAAGCCGCAATGCTATTTATTCTAATAGTAAACTATTATTTAAGCAAAATTGCTTTTTATTTTTTAACAGCTTTTGCCTTAGCTTATTATTTAGCTTATTTAACTTTTAATCCTTTTGTTTATTATTTAAACTTTTTAGCAATAAGCTGCTAATTAACAAATCGCAAGCATAGTATTAAAAATTATTATAATAAATAACTTAAATAATATGCTTTAAGACTTTTATAATTTGCTTTAAGAAATTAATTTAGTTTATTAGCTATGTTAAGCTAATAGTAATCTTTTAAAAAAGGTAAAAATTGTTGCAACGTGTCTTAGATAGCAAGCAAGGTGTCTTGCTATTATTATTAGCTTAGCTTATAAAAGCTATTTTGCTAATTATTATAAGCAAAGGTTTCTTTATGCAAAAATCTATGCTAAGTAATTAAGTAAAACTTACTTGCTACCTGCAAACTTTAAACAAACCTGCGGGTACTTATAAATAGTTTAAGTAATAGTAAGTAACTTTTAAGTAAAAAGAAATTAATTATAAAGAATTTAACTTATTGTAATAAATTTTAAATAAACTTACGTTTTTAACTACTTTAGTATATTTTAACTTATATTTTAACTCTTTACTTTAATTAAAACTTTATTATTTCAGGTTTGTTTTTAAATATTACTAGTAAAGTTAAATAACTCTTTTTTATTTTATAAGTTAATAATATTTATATTATTCCTTTACTGCTAATTATAATTAAAACACGAGTTTTAATTAATATAATAAAAAAAACTTAAGAATTCTTTTAAAAAAAAGTAGCTTTAGCTAATATAAATATAACCCCTAAGCTTAATTTAGGTAAATATTATTTCTTTGTTAATTTAGTTAAAAAGAAATTGCTAAAAAGAAAAACTTTGCTAAAAAGCTAGCTTAACCTTTTTTACAATAGCTAGCATATTACGACCAAGGCCAAGGAGACCTAGTTGTAAAGTGCAGGGTTAGGGTTTGCTAGGGCCTTATAAGGACCCCTTGGCAAGGCCATACAAAGACCGGCACTTTCCTCTTTCCCCTTCAAGATTTAGTTCAATATAACAGCTATACCTAAGCAATTAATCCTTCCTCCCTTTACAACTAATATAGTCGTTTTGCCTAGTAATCTTTATATCTAACAGTTTTAAATCTTTTTTTATCATTACCTAAGATGCCCCTATAAACAAAACAAAACACTAATACTTTTAATAAAGAAAAGTCTTTACGTTAAGCTACTTAGCAGTAAACTTTTTAGGAAAAGTTATTTAACTTAAATAGCATATATTTAAAACGACAACCTAAGAAGACACCTAAAGAACTTTTATCTAATAAAATCGCTATTTTTAAGCAAACGATTCAAGCCTTACTTAATAATAAAAATAAAAGTTTAGCAAAAGACTTAAATCTTACTATTAAAAAACTTTCTGCCAATTGCACTATAGGCTAATATTAAACCTAAAGGTCTAAGGTTTTAATAACCTAGACAGCGGCACTGAAAAAGTTAGGTAGCTTAATTAACAAAGCTATTTATCCTTATAGTACTTTTAAGCTAATTGCCTAATGCTAATAAAATGCTTATTACTAAAGCAAAGCCCAAAGAAACAAAGAGCTTTGCAGCTAATATAAGTCTAATTAAAATAAATTATAAAAGTATTTCTATAAGTTTTAAAAGAATTGCAATAATTAAAAACTTGCAGTATTTAAGCAGATTAATAAACTTAAATAATATAGGGCCTAAGCATTATAATAATTTTACAAAATCCTAAAAGCTCTAGAATTCTTTATAAAGCTATACTTAATTAATAAGCAATAAGCTTTAACTTTCTTTTATAAGCTATAGCTATAGTTAAAAAGCAAGCTTATATATACTTACGCTAATTAAAAAATCTTTATAAAGCAATAGAAAATAGTTAACCTTACTAACAATTATTAGTAAGCTATTTTAGAAAAGCTTTAGAAACGCTATAAAACTAATTTCTTAGGCGATATATTATTTAAGGCGTTAAAACGTTGCAGGAAAAATAAATCTTTTAGGGATTCTAACCAACCTAAGAATGCATTACACTATAATTATAATAATTTTCTATAATTTAGAAATAATCAAAGTTTTAAAGGCCAAAGTTAAGGCTTAAGAGAAAATTATACTAGTTGTAATAATTATAGTAGTTATAGTAGTTAAAGCTATAAAAACTATTATAGTAGATCTAACTTTAACAAAAGGAAATTTCTGCTAAACTAAACTATTAAAGAAAATAGCAATAATAAGAATTTATTTAGTAACTAAGATAAAAAACTCCAATGTTTTATTTGCAACTCTCTAAACTACCTTACTAATACTTGCCTAAATAAAAAGGCGTAGGTTAACTAAGCTACTTTTAGAAATAGCATTATAAACACTAAGTGACAACTATAGAGACTAGAGACCCTTATAATCTAGAATAGAAGGGATAATCCAGCTAAAGGGATACTTAAGATATTAGTTCCAATAGCTATAATAATAATTATAAAGGCTTATATTAAAGTGCCTAAGTTATTATAAGTAAAGGTAAAGGTAAATATAAATACTTAATCTTTGGTTAATTTTATTAGTATTTCTTTTGTTAAAAAACACAATTTAAGTAAGGCACCTTTATTTATTATTTTTTTTATTAGAATTTTTTATATTGCTGTTAGAATATATAGCGTATATTGGGTTTTATTTATTATATTTAATTTTTATAGGAAATATATTAAGTTTTAATAACTATATATAGCAATTAAACAAAAGCAGCATAAGTTACCTCTCTTCTTTAGAATACTAGCCATTTAGGAAAAAAAAAATCTTAAATGGTATAACTTAGCAATAGTATTAAAAAAATAATAATTTGTAAATTAAAACTATATTAGCTTATGCGTTTAAAAGAATAATAAAGAATTAAGCATTTTATTATATTATTATTATACCTCCTAAGAATAATTTCTAGCATATACTAAAAGAAAATAAAGATAGATAAAACATTAGAGAAATGCTGTAAGATAAAACTAAAGATAAATTATATAACTTAAAAAACTTACTAAAATACTTATATAAATATATATTAATATTTTTTAATCTAAATAAAGCTAAGGGATTACCTTTAAAATAATAAGCAAACTATATTATTCTACTTTAAAAAAAAGCAACTCTTTTATATTTTTCTATTTAACAACCCTTTAAAAAAAAGTTAAAAATCCTTTGCAAGTATCTTAAAAAATAGTTAGCCTATAGTAGAATCTACCCTAGCTAAAGTTTTGCCAGCGCTTTTATTTTTTTTACTTTTAAAAGCAACAAAGAACTAAGGCTATATATTAACTACCATAAACTTAACAAAGTCACTATTAAAAACTGCTACCCTCTTTTACTTATATTAAAAATCCTAGATTATCTCTCTAGATCTAAGGTATTTTTTAAGATTAACCTTACTAATACTTATTATTAAATTTAGATTAAAAAGGGCAATAAATAAAAGATAGCGTTTTAAATATACTATAGGCATTATAAATACTTAATTATGCTATTTATGTTACGACGGCTTATATAAGACGGTTCTCCCGGGTGTCTAGCAGCGCTAGACACTGTTAGATCTTTTGGTCTTTGTGCACCCTTAGTACAACGGGAGAGCCAGGGCGTAACAATTTAATTTAACAAATGCCTCTGCAATATTTTAAAGTTATATTGCTAAGGTTTTTAATAACTATATTAATATTTTTATTATAATATACCTAAATAATATTCTTATTTTCTCACTAGACAAAAAAACTTACTAAAAGCATTTCTAAACAATTATAAACTAACTAATATAAAATAAACTTTACACTAAGCTATTAAAGTATTCCTTCTTTTAAAATAAGCTAAAATTCTTAAGATTTATTATTAATACCCAAAGTATTCAAATAAACCTTTAACAAGTTAAAACTATCTAAGACTAGCTAATACTTATAATATACTAGAATATTTAAAGCTTTATTAGATTTTGCAATTTTTATTAATACTTTATCTACTAGTTCTTAAAAATTGCCCAATTATTAATAGGCATATTAAAAGGCATAAAGCAAAGTTAAAAACTTAGATTGTTTAATCTAAAAGCGCTAAAGTATATGCTAGCTTTTAACGCCTTTTGCCAACTTAAATTAGCTTTCTATACCGCCTTACTCTTATATTACTTTAACTTAGGAAAACTCTACTAACTATAAACCAACGCCTTTAGCAATGCTATTTTAAGTATTCTCTCTTAAGTATAAAAAAAAAACAGCAAGATAGCATAACACTTAATTACGTTTTAGTTTTAAAAGCTAAGCAATATAGAGAATAGGTAGGGAATATATAACCAAAAGATATTCACTATTATATTATTATTTAAACAGTAGCAATATTACTTAAAGAGAGCAAGATTCCTTATTTCTATTCTTTGAAATTACCTTAATCTTAAAAGATTTATAAAAGCTAAAAAGCTAACAGCAAAATAAATTTATTGGCTTATATACCTATTAGGGTTTAATTTCCAGATTAAATATATTCTAGGCAAAAAGAATCCAGCCAATGCACTATTCTAAAGACCAGACTATATTAAAAAATATCCTTAACTACCGCTAATAGCTTTTACAGACTTTTATTCTAAGATTATTACTTTTATTTAAGCTAGCATTATAATTTTAAAAAGCCTAAGGGCTAAAGACTAGTTAAACTTAGCTAGTCTATAATTGCATCTAATTATATAAACATATAGCATTAAAATATATAATAGCATTTAAGAGTATAATTAAGCAAATTTGCAAAACTTATTTAATAACTAGCTTAATTCCGCAAACCTAGCGCTAAAAAGAAGATAATTATTTTTAAAAGGCTTAATAGGCATTGCAGCTGTTAGCCTTAATATATATACTACGCTGCCTTCCTTTCTGCTAATAAAATTAATATAGATTAAATAAAAGCTAAATCTTTAAATTTAAGAGATTAAATGCGCATTCTTTAATAACTGCTTTAATATATTATTTTAAGAATATAAGGTAAAAGATAAGCTTTTATACTATTATTTATATATATATATTCTTAAATAGCAAGCGCTATAATAAAAAATCTTAAAAGTTTTTTATAATTTACCGCTAAGTAAACATTAAAGATTTCAATAAACTTTAGCCAGTGTTAGCTGCCTATTTTTTTGGAAAAAGATAAGAAATAATGTTAAAAAGTATACTATTGAGTATCTAACGTATTAATAAAGCTCTTTACGCTATTATCGTTTATATAGTAAGTTAGCTAGCCTACTATAGCCGTCTAAGCTTATAGCTAAGCTATTAATAGATTTTATCACTAGTCTACTAATAGTTTAGCATAATAATAAGCTAATTAACATAATTTTTATAGTTGTAAATTAATGTAGCAAAATATTGTTTTTTTTCCTAGTGCTAAAGGATATTAATGCTTATAAATTTACTTAGCTATTTTATATTAAAATTAAAACTAAGTATAAGCTACTTAAGAGCATTATATTAAATAGAGGTTTGATTTTTATTAGCTAATTTTAGAGAGCGTTAATAAATAAAAGCATAGCTCTTAGATTTTTAACAGCGTTTTATCCTTAAACAAATAAATAAACAAAATAAATAAATTAAATGTTAAAGTATTATCTCTAATATTTTATTAATAATTATTAAATAAACTAAGCTATATTATTGCCATTAGCATATTTTATAATAAACTTTACTGTTAACTTAATAAATAATAAAGCATTATTTAAAGTATTATATAAATTTCTCTTTTTATTTTTTCTTAAACCTAGTAAATTAAAAAAAGTATGCAGTAAAAGCGCTGCTTACCTAATAAGAGTAGAGAGAATTTTAATAGTTAATAATAGGCTAGGGAAATTGCAATAGCTTTAAACATTGCTATAAAAGCATTAAATATAAGCAAATAAAGCAGCAACAAAGTATTATAATTATAAATATTAGCTTATATTTTTAATGCAAAATTATAGATATTATTATTTATAAAGAACCTTAAGCTTTAAAAACCTAGAAAACTCTAACTAAAATATATTAAACTTTTTAAAGTTATTAAGAAAATTAGTTGCTAAGTATATTAATCAATATTGCTAGAGAAGTATTTCCGCAGATATAATGTTTTTTATATTAGCCTTTTAAAACCATAGAAAAGAAATTGAAAAAAGCTGGCATAAGAGCTAGCAAATTTACTTAACCTTAAAGAAAACAATGTAGAGTAGGAGATTAAAGAGATTTATAATAAAATAATTTTAAATAATAATATTTATTATTTAGCAAAATAAAAAGGCTAGCTAAGTAAGTATAATAAATAAATTTTTAAAGACAACTTAAGAAATGTTAAGTAAGCTATTTAATAGTATAAAAAGTCTAAAGAAAAACATTGCTAGGCAAGAGAAGACTAAGCTAATAATAAAGACAAATTAGCCAAAATCTCTTAAAGAAGTTAACTAAAGAAAAAGAATTAATAACCTTAAAGGGTTAAAGAACCATTTTATATTTATAAGGGCATATTAGCCTAAATGTTTTAGTTAATATTATTAAATAAGATAAATTATAATAAAAACAGGCTATAATATTAAATATTTATCTTTAAAATGCAATTTAAAATAGAACCTTGCTTACTTATTAAAATGGGAAATATAATAAAGCATATAAATTTAAGCCTACTTATTTAAGATAATTGTAATAATGCTATAATTATTGCTAAATTAGAAAAACTTGCTTAAACGTAGGATTTAGAAATTTAAAGTTAGGATATGCGCATCTCTGCCTATATTAATAATACCTTAAACTAATAATCTTTTTAAAAAAATTTAAGTATTAAGTTAAAAGCAAAACAAAATAGTAATATTTTTGCAAAGGCTGCATTAGCGCATTTTAATAATGTTATTTTAGCTTATAAAACTTTCGCTAACAATTATAAAGTTATTATTTATTACTCTATCAAAGCTTATTTTTATTAGGTTAAATAAAAGGTATAAATATTAATAAAACAAAGTAACTTACTATGCTAAGCAGCAAAAGCATTGCAAAAGCATTCTTTAACATAGGCAGGCATTTTAAAAGCTACACTAAGCTATTAAGAAAAACTAGCGATAATAAAAACTTATTATAAAGATTAGTTAATTAGCTAGCTTTGCTTAAGGGCATAAAAAAAAAGTACTTATAATAGATCTCTTTAATAATATTATAAGCTTATTGCGATCGTTAGAACTATAAAAAAAGTCAATACTAAAAATGCGCTTTTAGTTAGCAGCATTGCTGATAAACTAAGGCGCATTCTAAGCACTACTACTTTGCAAAGCATTAACAATGTTATTATTATTAGGTTTAGGTATATTAATAGCAAAAACACTCTTTAAATTGCGCTTATAGGCGGCTAAGATTTTATTAACATATATAAATATAATTCTATTTATATAATTAACTATGCAAAGGAAATACGGATGAAGATAATAATAGATATAAAATATATTTTACTTATTAAAGGCAAGGCTTTTAAGATATTAAGCAAAGCTATTCCTAAATAGCTTTTGCCGCTGCTAGTTAAAGAATTGGCGCATTTTAAAGCGCTAGATAAGCTAATAAATTATATAAAATCAAAACTAAGGTTAAGCAAAGGAAGAAAAAGTAATAATACTTATTTTTTTTATTAGTTAAAACTTAAAAAAGGTTAAATGCAGGCTTAAATGCATAGCAAAGTATAATAATAACTAGCGATTAATTATTAAAACTTAAAAGTAGAAAAGGAAACTAAGCGTTATATAATAAAATAAACTAATAATTAAAAGCAATAAGCAGCTTAAAATTATTGCATAAAAAAGAAAGGTTAAGGTTGCAAGTTAATAAATAAGCTAGGTATGCGATTTTATACCTAGATTATAGAAAGCTTAAACTATTTATTTTACTAACCACTGCCTATTAATTGCAGCTATTGCTATTGTAAAAAAAGGGATAATAAGGTGATTTTGCTATATAAGCAGGCTATTATATACCTTTAAACAATAGGCTATTAAAAAATTTAAGTAAAAAAGTACAAGGTTAAATAAACCTAAAAGGTTGAAAAAGTAACTAAAGTTGCAAAAAGAGGTTAGAACTAAAGCAATGGATTAAGTAAAAAGTAACTAGGTAAATAGCTATAAGAAAGGCCACTAGCCTTATTACTAACCACTATTACCATTATTACCATTCTTATTTATTCTAATTTAAAGATTGCAAAGAAGGCATTTAAGGGCAACCGCTATTAAGGGGGGAAACAATTGTTACGACTAAGGCCAAGGAGGCCTAGTTGTAAAGTGCAGGGCTAAGGTTTGCCGGGGCTTTATAAAGACCCTTTGGCAAGGCTATACAGAGACCAGCACTTTTCTCTTTCCTCTTTAAGATTTAGTTTAGTGCAACAGCTATACCTAAACAATTAATCCTTCCTTCCTCTACAACTAGTATAGTTATCTTGCCTGGTGATCTTTGTATCTAATAGTTTTAATAGTTTAGGGTATTAAAATTAATGAAATAAGATGCATAGAATATAAGTTTTATATAAGTGCTACAATTATCTAGAATATATACTAAGGACCCTTTGAATAAGCTAGCTTAAGATTCTTTTAGAGAATATTATAAAACCTTTTTGTTTATAATAAAGCATATAATAAAGCAAAGTATATATTTATTTATAAAAATGAGTTTAGCGGCAAACTAGCTATAATAAACTTTATAAAAAAGGGTTAGAAATTAGTTTTCTCAGCGCTATAGAATTATAAGGTATATATAAACTATTATTTTAAACTACAAATTTGTAAAATTTGCTAAAATGCTAAAGCTGCCGTTATTAAAATAAAGCATATAATAGCATATATAAAATAGTGTAAAAAAAGCAGGATTAACGTTAAAGTTGCATTATTGCGCATTAAAAAGCCTAATAAAAGCGCTAGATAAGCAGGAAAAGGTGCTATTAAAAAGGCTTTAGCTTTATAACTAAGATTAAAATTGCTAGCAGAACTATAGCTAGAATTTATATGCGCTAAAATCTAGCTATTTAATAAATGCTTATTAATATATAAACATAGCTATTTACTAAATTAAGTTTTGCTAAAGTAATTTAAATAGTATTTTTAATAATATAAGCTAGCGCAAATATATAAGCTATATAAAAATCTGCGCTTAGATTAAAGCAATATATATGCTTATAGCTATTATGCTTATATTTTTAAGAAAAAGTATAAGATAGGCAATATAAGACATAATATAAAAACCCAATCTAGAGCTTATATAAGCTATTTAGTTAGCTATATCTCTATAAGGATTTACTATATATAGATTCCTAAGCTTAGAAAAGTAATAATAATATGCAATATCTTTTTTAACAAAACTTAATTTTATACCCTAGGGAAAAAAAAGGCTTAAAATAGCCTTTTTAAAGCTAACCTAAAGATTATTCTGCTTAAAATTATTAAAACAAAAAAAATCCTTAATTATATTATAATAGCAACAAACCTACTGCTATATAATAAAAGCAGTTAAAATAACTAAAACACAGCTCTAAGAAAAAATCTAAATAGTTTACTAGGTTAAAACTTAGAAATAGATAATTAAAATAGTGTATTTAAACTGCTTTTACTAAGTAGTTTAAAACAATAGCGCGTAGGACAGAGACTTTCAACCTTGTTAAATACTCTGAAATATAACGTTTAAAATATTAGCTTACTTAAAAAAAAAGCTTGAAAAGGCCGTTAAAAATATTTATGCTGCTTAGAATACGCACTACTCTGCTACTTAGAGCTAAAGCGCTTTAAACAAGCTAATTTAATCGCTATAAAGATTAGAGAAAATTAAGCAAGCTCTAAAGGCAAAGTATATATATATAACCACTTGTATAAAAAGAGTTAATAAAACATACTAATTAAATTTCCTAACTATCTTTCTGCCTAATTAGCTTAAAAAGCTAGTTTTAGGCGCTAACTATTATTATTAAATTATGCATTATGTATTTAATGCAGCAGTAAACAAGGCATTTGCTAAATGCAAAAAAGCCTTATATTTTATAAAAGAGAAGTTTAAAGCTTTTAAGAGAGACTCTTAAAGATAACACAACCTAATATACTATATAAACTTTCTACTAAAACTAAAGAGCTGGAATAATGCTTAGAATTATCTATATAAAACTTGTTAGTTTTTATTTATTATATTTCTTATATTAGAATAACTTACCTTTATTACCTTTATTATCTCTACTATTATTAGCATTAGTCTTAGAAGAATTTTTTATAGCGCTATTATTAAGAAAAAAAGCGCTAAAATTATTTTTCTAAGCATCTCTACTACTAATAGCAAGCTTAAAACCATCTTTAATATTATTAGAAACGTTAATAAAAGCTTTAACAAAGTTTTTCTAATTGTTTTTATTGCTAGAAATAAATAATAAAAAATTAACTTTAAGCATATTAATATTAGCAACTTTTTTATTGCAAATAAGAAAAAATATTTACTAATAGTAAAGGAAATAAATAAAATATTAGGGATATTTTATTTAGCGCTTATTTAAGCGCAAATCTTATTATGCTTGCAAAAAAAAAACGCTTATAAATACTCTTAGTAGGCTTAGATAACTTATTAATAAAAGCTTAAATATACTTGCTAGCGTGCTTTTTTTAATAAGCGTATAAATAAGTAAAGGGTATTTAAATGTTGCTAAGAGGCTAAGAAAGGTTTGTAAAACTGTTTTTAAGCTTGTTAGCCATTGTTAAAAAGCTTGAAAAAACTTAAGCAATGCGTAGGTAAAATTAGTAATAAAAAGTTAAGTATAGGGTAGAGAAAAGGAAAAGAAAGTTGAGTAGAGGGGATAGTTTCTCTACAGCTAACTTATAATTAAGGGGTGTGTGAAAACCATGCATTTATAACCTTAACCCTGCTAAAACTAGCATTAAAAACGGCGCTGCAAAAGCTTAAAAACAAAGCGCACTTTTTAACTTTATATATATACAACTTTATAGAATGATATAAATTTACATTTTAAACGGTCTATTTAGACCTCGCTTTTCTTTCCTAATATGCCTCACAGTTTGTTTCTACAAGGGATTCCCGTCTGTGGACTTGACTGCCAAGCGGTGAAAACTAGAGCACCGAACTCCGTGACCATAATAGGAATATACCACACCCAGGAGACCCGCACGAAAATGACAGTGTCCTGACTTGTGCCGAAAATCAATTGCTTCGTCGGGGCAGCCTGAATAGCGTTCGTCGTCGCTTGGGTGACGCGGTCGATCCAGACTGGTATATTCCCACTCGAGGTGTTCGTCGAGATCACCGGTGGTGTTGCATTTTTCGAAGATGTGGGCCAGGGCAAGTTGCCCTCGAGTACCCCAAAATTCAAGAAGATGTCCCCCATGAAATCGTCCACTGCTTTCCAATCTGGCAGGGCGACGCTAAGTGGTGGCAGCTGCGACTTGTTGAAAAACGCGACATCATCAATGCAGCGGTTCTCTTTTCCCCATTGGGGATTGGCTTGTACTGCCTTTATTTTATCATCCAGTGGGATTTTGACGCGGTGCTTTATGTCGAGTTGATTGCCCTGTGCAGAGACGTCCGAATAGTTCCGCGCAACCCAGGACACTTCGCATTCGGTGATCTTTTCTTTCAGCGGTGCTCCCCAGATAAATTTCATGTCTCGTTCATACTGCGCAATCATCATTAGGCTTGCGTAGGACCTATCAGCCACGTTTTGTCGTTGATACCAGCCCATGAACAAAGAGGAGCTTTGGCTAAATACGAATTTGGTCGTCGTATAGTACTCAGCGAGGTCTGAGGACGGCCGGTACAGCCAGTGCTCGGTTCTGAGGGTCACACCACCGGGGGTTATCATTTTACCATAGCTCGCATACACCAATATATCAAGAGTGTAAAAAATCCATAGCAACAGTTGAATTCCGAGGATACGTCGGAGGAGTAGAGCGCTTTGAGAATGTTTCCACGGATCTTAGCATCAAGTGTAACAGGATCTGGGCTGAACCCACGGGGGGCTGACAGCGTAGTCGTGTGTGATTCCAATCGAGACGGATGGGTTTGCAACATCGAGTTGTCGATTCTGATAACTGACTACTTGTTGTGCAAACGGCCCGATTGCTGATGCGATAGCGGTCACGATGCAGCCGAGTGACACCAGGCGGACCGGGTATTTGAGAAGCAGCCTCAAGGGATTTGCGGGTCCGCGGCTTGCCTGGTCAAAACGCTCGAGACCGTACATCGGGGATGCGTTCTGAAGATGGCACCGCTTTAGTTGGCTAATACAAGAAGCAACTGGTTTCAAGAGCAGGACATTAGATACCGTTGTCAAAATAGCCACCATTGCATTCTATTACACTCGCATCAGTGCTAAAACGATACGAAAATTCTGCTCCGACAGGGTCATTTGCCGAAATCGAATCCGAGCGATGCTTACCAAGGATACCTTCAAATTTGTTGTGACTAGGTAAAGAATGATGATACGGCAATGCAAAAGATTGAGAAAATCAGGAGGACCGTGATAAGTCCAGTCATGCCAGGTGAAAGTAAGTTTGGCCACTTCCGGAATTATTGAATGAGCTTCATTCGGGAAGCATCAACATAAAGACGACCTTGGAAGTCTCTTATCACAGAGTTGAGATCATTTTATGAGGGTTTTCTTAGAAGCCATGATTAAATACCTGAAGCTGTTCCAACTTCCCAGTGGTAAGCGTTTCTTGTGACACTGCATGAGACCCCACAAGCCTCTGCGTTTCATTTGTTCAGCTCCGATAATCAAACACGTGGGTGCCAAAGTTCAATAGGACATGGCGTGCTCTAAGCTCAGATTGTAAGACTCAGGTGAGACAATCAGACGCAGTGCCCTCAAGGCTTTTCAGCCCGGTGAGACCACCTAGGTACATATTGCGGCGAGCAAGGCGAGGCGTTGGCCATATAGAACGGTATATTGTATAAGTCTATTATATGAAAAAGACAAAGGAAAAACGAGCTCCTAAATAGTAGAAAGCTTTAGAATAGTAGGGCCTATAGAGACCCCTGCTTGCAATACACCCCCTAATTAAACAGCAGTTTAATTGCATTGTGTTTAATAAACAATAAAGCAGGAAAAACTATAAAAGAAATAAATAATAGCAATCGCTAAACGAATGTTTTAAAGCCCTAGAGTGCTTGCTATATAAGCGCTGCCAATTTCAAGCCCTAAAGGTTATTTCTAAGCTTTCCCTAAACTAATCAAATAAAAATTTTTACGCGCGCCAAATCCATTAAATCACATTACATCATATACAATAGCCTACTCGTCTACTTGTGTTTCTGCTTGCAAAGTATATACTATCCTGCTCTTATATTAACTATAATACTAATAAACGAGCAAGGCAATACTAAGCCTGCTTGCGTCGCTAGCCCCTCTCTGCTAGTCTCTATGCCCTGCTTAGGCTGCCTACGCTTAGCCTAAGCTAGGCGCTTAAATAACTAGTGCTCTAGCATTAATGCTAGCTATAGCTAGCGCTATATGCGCTGTGCATAAGGGCACTTTTATATATAGCTCCCTGTTTTATGCTGCGCCTCTGCCCTTGCCTACCTTAAAGCTAAGCGCTTTAGCGCTAAAAAGTTTATAAGTTTGCTGCTTCCTTTGCTTTCTATATATTATATACTAATTAATTTAAGCAGCGCCTATGCCGCCTTTAAACTGCCTTTAAATAAGCAATTTATATTGCTTGCTTTACTAGCAAGTTTAGTAAAGATAACGATAATAATAATAATAATAAAAATAAAAATAAAAAAAAAGAGAAAAAAGAGCAAAAGCAGAAAAAGAAAGAAAATAAAAACAAGGAAGAAGACAAGAACGCTGTAGCTTTATGCACTAAGCGCATTAAAAAGGTTAAAGAGAGCTTAAATACCCTTATTAACCTATTTTTTTCTTAGGTTAATAAACAAAGGAAATAAGCTTAGGAACCCTAAAGTTACCCTAAAGCCTTTAAGCCTCTAATAAAATCTGCTTTCCTACACTTCTTTTTTAGCAAGCTATATATATTTTGCAAATTCAATAGTGCCTAAAAGTATTTAAACTTTTGCCTTAAGAGGTTTTTAATAAGCTTATCTGCTAATATATTCTAAGTTAGTATATAAAGCACTTAAAACATGTTTTTTCTCTGCTCTTAGCGCAGCTATATATTTTATATATTAATGTGCTAAAATATAGTGCTAATTCTAATACTCTCTCTAATAATTAACCTAATAATTTATAAATTATTATTATATATTTTCTAAGCATTACCCCTTAGATCCAGCTTAATTTCTTTAAAAAAACGCTATAAAAATATAACTTTCTTAGCAGTATGCTTAACTCTAAGCAACTCTGCTTTTATAAAAAAAGTTATAATAGTTTTTTAGCGTATAGCTTTTTAATAAATTAAGCTTTTATAGAGTATAATTATATAGCTTTAAGAAAAGCGCTAGGTTTTTAGGTTATTTATAAAAAAAGCGTTAAATAATATAAAAAGCACTTAAGCTTTAGAGTTTAGCTAGTGTTAATAATAAATAGCAAGTGTTTAAATATTAAAAAGATATTAAATATATTAATTAATAGCATTTAAGTGCTTTAAACTAAAATTTGTAAAAAATTAAGAGAGCTAGGTAATAATAAAAGCAACGTCTGTTTAAATTATAATTTTAAAATAAAGCACTAAACCAACCTTTTTCTAATACTCTTTTATTTCTGCCTTAAAAGCCTGCTGTTTATTTTTAACAAAAGTAATCTATAAGAGTAAGATAAAAGGTAATATGCTATTATTGAGCCTAAAATATTTAGTAACCTTTTTAATATATGTATTATATACTAAAAAAAGCTTTTTTAGCGCTTGATTTCTAATAATATAGATCTCTAAATACTATTCTGCTACTCTCTAAACTTTAATTTTATATGCTTTGCAAATCTTATCGATAATCTAGCAAATAGCAAATATATAACTTTTATAATAAAGCACTAAAAAGTTATCTATATAAAAAACGATTATAATAGTCCAGTGCTTGTTTTAAAACAAACAATGCTTTTCTTTATATCTTTTTATCTTTAGCCTCTTTAAAATGCTTAAAAACTTTTTATACTAAAGTAAGAAAGCATTTTAGAAACTATACAAAGCGTTATATAGCTTTATATACTTTCCCAGCTTTTTAAACCTATTTAGCAATTTGCAAAAAATAGGTTTTCTATATAAAAAAGCGTTAAAAAATATATTAACTATATTAAACTACTTAATTTCCAAGTTTTTATAAGCAGCTAAAGCTATAGCAATTTAAAAGAAGCGTGCCGCTAATATTGCTATATATATATTTTATAGCGCATTTTAAGGCTAAAAGTCTTCTCAAACATAGATTCAAGCTTTTGCCCGCTTAAGAAATCTATTTTAGTTAAGTTTATAGGTAAAGATCTATTTTAAAGGGAATAAGAGACTATTAATAGTTATATAATTAACTTTCTGCTAAGTTTTTTTCTAGAGAAATATTTGCAGCTTATTTTACGCCGCTTTTCTAAATAAATCTACTGCTAAATATCTTTTTAGCTCTTTTTAAAACTTTAATAATAGCTAAAAAAGCTTACTTATATAAGTCCTCTATTTTAGCTAAAGCTTAGCCTTAGTTTTTTGCTCCTTTTTGCTTTAAAGCGCTGTATTAAATATAGCGTAAAGCGTTAAAAATAGCCGGTCCCTTTTCTCCAGCGCTTTTTGTTAATTAGGCAAAAGGATAGAAAAAGCAGACAGCTAATAAGAGCTTATCTTCTACTTGCCTAGCAAAAGAAATGCAAAGTTTATATTACTTTTTTTTACTAACTTTTTTTATAGCTGATAGCTTCTCTAGATTAAAAAAGCACTTATTTTTAGTTTTAAAGCTAAAAAGTGCTAAGATAGCCTTGCTTTTAATAGTAGCAGCAAATTAGTTTATATTACTATAATATTGCTTTAGCTTTTTTGCTTAAGAGATAAAGTATATATTATTAGTTATTATTTGCATTTAAAGCTTTGTATACTCTAAAAGACTTTTAAACCCTTTAAAATAGGGTTTGCTCTACTTAAAGCAGGTTTTTAACTCTTTAATATATATGCTAGCAAATCTGCCCTGCTCTTAAAATCTCTTGGTTAAGTATTCTAGGCTAGGTTCTGCTTTTAAAGGACCTTTAGAGATCCTTTAGGGCTAAGGGGGCCACTCTTTTATAGCTTCTTTTCTTTAGCAGCTTATTATTGCTACTTTAAATCTACCTTTAAATTAGTAACTAAAGAGGTTTTCAGCTTTATTAAAGCTAGTAAAGTTGTTTTAGAGTTTGTTTTAATAAGACTAAACACTTTTAGCAAATAGGTTATATTTAAAAGCTTCTTCTCCTATAGCTTATTTATTAGATTTTAAGCAGCAAAAGTAAGCAATGCCTTTTTAGCATCTTTTAAAGTATAAAAAGTATATTTGTTAAACTTTATATTCTTTATAATAAATACTTAGTTAAGCGCTAAAACTTATATTTAATATATATTAATAGCTATATAGCTAACTAAATACTCAATATAGCCTTAAAAGCTTACCTTATAGCTCTTTATATATATCTCTGCTTTTTTTTCTTTATAAAAAGGGTAAGCATAGCAATTATATGCATATATGCTGCTTTAATCTAGCTAAAGATTTTTTGTTAGGTTGTAAATAAAAGCAGGAGAATATTATTGAAAATATTAAGCAAACCAACTCTTAAATACCTTATTTAGAGAGTGCTATTTAGTGTTTTATTATAGAGATATATTAAAAAGGTAAACTATAGCCTTTATTAAAAAGGGCTAAAGGCGCTTTAAAAGGCTAGCTGCCTCTCTTATCTTTATTAATTTAGTAATTAATTTTTATTCTGCGCACTTAGTGCTTTTATTTGTTTTATAAGTATAAGTAAGCAAAAGCTTTAGTTTAATCTTTTTCTACTTTATCTATACTTAGTATTTTATTATTTTACGCTGCAAAATTACTAAAAAGTTATTATCCTGCTTAATCAAGCATATTAAGAATCTATATTTTTGCTATATTTAGCTTTTAAAGTCTATTAACATTTAAAAAACTGCTTCTCTCTGCTTTATATTGCAGAAAAAAATAAAAAACTTGCTATTAAATTTATCTTTAATAAAAAGAACCTAGCTTGCTTTTATTAAGCTACTAGCAAAGAAATTAAATAAATCTTATAAAATGCGCTTAAACAAGCGCTTAGAAAAGTGCTTTAACGCTTTCTTAAAAACTATATTTAAAGTATAAGTTATAAAACAAAAAGCGTAGTATATATGCACAATTTCATTAATATATATATTGCGCATATTATAAACTAATGCCTTTAAAGCATTTAAAGCTAAGTGCCCTCCTTAAAGGTGCTAAAGATACTTTAAATTTTCCCTAGGTAGTTTTAGTTAATATAAAGAATAAAGCTTTAGATAAGTAAAAGTAAAAATAAAAAGTAGGATAATGCTTGCTATACTAGCTAAAATGCTTAGATAAGTAGAAAAAGGCTTATATTTAATAAAAACTAAGTTATAATGCTGCTTAAGTTATGCTAGCATAACGTTGCTTTTAATTATTTTATAGCGCAGTATATAATCTAAACCTAGCATTTAAACTCTAGATTCTTGCAAGCAAGCTTTAGAGACGATATTAACGTAAAATCTTTTAATTACTCTAACGCTTATAAGCGTAAAATGCTCTGTCTTTAGTCTTTTAGCTTTATTTAATATATTTTAAAGCTTTTAAATCTTTTTTTTTAGCATTGGAAATAAGGTTGTTTTAGCTTTTACTTATTTTAGCTGCTTTAACCTTTAATAGCTTCTAGGATTGAGCAGGTCTATGCTATTAACTAAGTAAGAGGCCCTATAATTATTAATTAAAGTATTTGCTAAAAGCTAGTAAAGAGTAGCTTAGGTAATTGTGTAAATTTTAAAAGCTTTAGAGGGCTTAACTACCTTAAAAAAACTATTAAATAACCCTAGAAAAGCTAGGGTTCTAATAGGTCTAAAAAACTAAGCTTTTTTTGCTAGTGCTCTATTATATTAACCAAGCTTAGATAGCTTTTTTTAAAGCTTTAAAAACTTTTTATTTTCTAATCTTTTGCAAATAGCTTTATATTAAACAAAGTTTAAAAGGGTAAAATATATCTCCTCTTTTTTAATATTTTTTAATGCTTTAATTATAGTATATTTAAGCTTTATATAACGTTAAATTAGCTATTTATAAAACCTATTGTAAAAGCAATTAAATTAAGCATTAAAGATTGCTTATAAAGCTAAGTATTATTAAGAGTTAAGCGTGGAAAAGATTGCTGGCCCTTTTTTAGGGTTATTAAGCTTTATAGCGAAGGCGGTAAACCAAGTGCTAAGCTAGTCTAGCGTAAAAATAGGCCTTCCTAGCTTTTAATTTTGTATAAACTTGCTTAAAGTTTTAGAGGCCTAATTAAGGGTTATATATACATTAACCGCCTTAAGGAAATCTTTAACCGCTAAAGGGCTAATAACGTTTGCTATATTATATTTCTAAACTTAAAAATAAGCTCATTGCTAGTTATAGTGCTATTAAATAAGATTTTGCTGCTTTAATTATGTTAACGTAAGCGATTAGCAATAGTTTTTAGCTATGCGCAATATTATTGCTTCTTTTATAAGTGTTAAATAAAGCTTTAAAGCTTTAAAGAGGCCTTAGAGTCCCGCTTCTTCACCTATAGAAATAAGCTAGATCTACGCAGCTTTAAGCAGCTAAAAGTTAACCATAGCTATAACCTAGTTTAAAATAGCTGTGTATTTAGCGTTTTATACTCTTATTTATATAATAATAGCTATTATACTTTTAAGCTCCTTTTTATAATTATTATATATTTTGCTAAGGTTAAGCGGTGTAAAAGCCGTTGGTAGCGCTCTGCGCTTATTTTTTAAAAGCTTTTTATAGGCTATAAAAGCATTCTAGTGCTTAGCTTTAAGCGTTACATTATGCTAGTTAAAATATTTATTTGCTATAAAAAGCTTAGGAGCAAGGCTGGTTATGCTATCTAAAAAGTTAAAATTAACTTAATGTTAAATGCTATAGTTTTTATAGTAAAAATAAAGCTGCAAAAACCACTTAAGATAGATATCTCTCTTAATAAGCAGAGCTAGGCCCCTTAAGATACCGTTAGAAAAGTTAAAAGCTATTGCAAAAGCTGGAAAATAAATAAAAAATTAACTAGGGAAAAACGCATCTGCTTTATTACAAAAAGGGGTAAAAAGGGCTTATAACTGCGGTAAGCAGGGCAAGGCGTTGGCTATATAAAACGATATATTGTGTAAGTCTATTATATAAAAAAGACAAAGGAAAAACGAGCTCCTAAATAGTAGGGAGCTTTAGAATAGTGGGGCCCATAGAGACCCCTGCTCGCAACACATATGCAACGGCGCGGTTTAGATAGGTACGGCTGAGGGAGGGCGTGGGCAGGCCCCCGCCAAGTGAATACTATATATTGCGCCTCAATCTGTCCCTAAGTATTGGATCAGCCGGAATACGAACATGTTCTACACCAATGACTATCAGGTGAGGCGAATCTCGCGTGTAGCTGCCGAGGTGGATAGGTGTGAATGTGCCATTTCAGCTGGTAGAAACTATGTCCTCAGGCTTCCAGAGACTAGGTATACTATATTAACACATCTAGCGATGCCTAGGTAGCCTGTTAAATGCTAAGTCAATGTTTATCAAATGAGAGATACAGCTTTTTTTGGTAGAGGTAAAAAGCACTGGCAGTGCACCTTGCCTAGGTCTGTTTTTCAGAGAGCATGAAGGACATTTTAGAGCGGGTTCGCCAAGCAACGAACTGTTCCTCAATAACGACTCCCAATCTCTAAGGATCCAGGCATCGTAAAAGTTGAAAGCATTTGATTACTCACGTAATAGGTTACAGGTGTGTGTGGTTTAGGCAACAACAGCAATGTTATATCACCGCTACCTAGGTACTGCGTGACAACCTTGGAATGTCACATTTACACCTGCAGCTCCAAATGGGCAGGGTACTGGATCACCACAAGAAGCGACTTTCCGCATGATTTGATGTGAATTGGACACAGCCATAATGCATCTCTTTCCATTCGACACCCTGTCGAGAGTACGGGGGAAAATAACCCCCCCCCCCCAGCCCTTCAGAGCGCAATCACCCGCCCGGCTCAGCAAGCAGAAAAGCTGTGGACGTCTCACTTGGGTGAATGTACATACATTTGATCAGGAATACAGCACTTTGACCAAATGGAGCGGTCATTGGAAAAATCTTGCGCTAGGTAATGAAAAGTATCGGTTTCGTAGTCACCAGCCACAAATTCCTTCAGCAACCGCAGGCAGAACGCCGTGTCTTGGCTACTGACTTCACATTCTCTCTTCCATTCTCGGAATGGTCTTTCCTTACCAGCCAATATAAACCTTCTGCCGTTCATATTACTATATATGTTACGGCACTCACTGTACATCTAGCCATGTACTCTTGGATCGTTCGTATCCCTAGGATGATGCGCGGTTCACAACACTACCTAGGTACCTATGTTGACGTGGAGCGCTTTGGAGTCGAGTATGTCCAAGGAAGGAACTTGATGAGATGTTCTGGTTGATGAACGGGCCATTGATGGTAATTGGCCTCGTTCGCAGACACAGCAGGGCAAGGCCACCTGAAGTACTTAGGTACCTACCCTGGGTAGCGATACAAGCTGGGTCGCAGGCGACCGTTGCCCAGGTGCTCATCTCGAGAGCTAATTGCAAATTTTTCTAGGATCACGTTCTTGGGGAGTCATATGTTGTGCTTGTGATTCTCTTGGTACACTTGCTCAGCCTTAGGGCGACCAGCCACGGCGAGAGAGAATATTATAGCGCGGGCTAGACATTGATGCCCCCCAGGGTCCCTTTTGCTCCCGTTTTTTGTCCAGTCAGCGCCATCTTTCCTCTTCGTTTGGCTGGCAGCCCACCCCGCTTTTACACATTAGAAGCTTTCCTAGGGAGGATTCAAGGTTTTTGGGGGATTTGCCGGCACCAAGGCTATATAGGCATGGCAAGAGGTCGACATGTCAGTTGGTATCCCTCATTCGTTGTCGTCGCTGCCGCTTGATGTCATCCTTGTGCACATTGCAACGCGAGAGTGTGCTAAGCCACTATCTGACAACACAAACTGCCCAGATATGTGTACCTTTTAAAATAGAGGTGTCCCCGCATTTCACTTCTGTTCTACTACGTGCCCAGCTTTTGCAACCATATTTTCCCTTCATCCAGTTTGTGCACACCACAACCATGATCGACTGGACTGGCATAATTATTGGCATAGTTGTCTACGTTATCGTTGGCTTCATGTCCTTACTGTTAACTCTCTCAATCATGGACCGGCGCCAGACCGCCGGCAAGCCACTGCCTTTCAGGAACGATCTGTGCTTCTGGCCTGTTGTTGTCGTCCTAACCGTGCTCCTCTGGCCCCTCATCTGGATCTGGATCTGGACGCCGATTTTCGTGAACTGGGGAAGGACTCTTATCTGGGATCCCTTGAGGCGAGGCGCGTTGACGAAGGCCTTGGTGCGGTGGATCAGCGGCGCCCAGACAGTGTGTGGAATCTCACTGAGGCGAGGAAGGAGGAGAGACAAGGATATCGAGCGCGTGGGCGAGGACAGGGTGGTGATGGAATCCGTGGACAGCCGTGAGCTGAAGTGAGCATGCCCAGGGTGGGCGATGGAGCCGGGCAGCGGTCCAAGCCCTGCGTTGCGGAAGTAAATGCCACCTGGCAATGAGTGTTGTGCGGGAGGTTACTTCGAAACAGGCACTGCAGCCTGTGTACGATGGAATTCGGGAAATGGACCATGGTGAAATTATCACGCGGCTGGCGAACGACGGTAGCTCTGGCAGGGCTGGTTGTCCGATCGGGGTTCTTGCTGTCAGCGACGGGATGCTAGAAGCCCTGGAGCCTGAGATGCATGTGGCTTTTCTCGGCGGTTGAATATGCATCCACATCCCTTCCAGGATTGAAGGCCACCGCTGCCTCCGCACAAGGCGTCTTGACTTGGACGCTGGGCACGTGCCTCACCTTTGATGGTGGCATCGAATTTTGCTGTGTTGTCTGTGCCATAGTAACGTCCTGAGGCCCATGGGCGTGACGAATTCATCAACCTTGTGTACTAATATCTCTGTTCTTTGGGCAGCCATTCTCAGCGGACAATGTGGTGAAGGCCCTGACACCGTGAAGTCAGATACGCTTGCAATCACCTCTGACGACTATCCTGGATTCAGAGGTCTTGAAACCAATGACGTTGTAGGAGTCGACCTTCTTCTTCCTTCTTGTCTCTTATTCTCATTGATGACGGATAAGAAGTTGCTGCTCATAAAACCTTCACAGAGAAAATCCGTTGTCTCCTTGAGCGTGCCTAGTTACTCTAAAGAAAGGCATATATGCCGTGATGAAGCAACATTCTGCGAAGCTTTTATCCACTCTGTTCAAGTCCAAAATCTGGGAGATCTTAGCCATCAACTTTCTTCGACAGCTCGATATTCAACTGCGTTCAGCATGGGTTCTGCGTTGACCAAGGCATGCGTTCACATCCACAAAGCCAGCACCCTGGGAGCAACCTGAACAATAACCCTGGAACGGAGTCCATGTTACCTATTCATCATTTCCAGGGCCGTCTGCACAGGCGTCGATCCTTTGTGCAGGTTATCTTGTGAGTCCTTTAGGACCGATATGCTAGTATACACATATGCTCACTTAAATCTGAGCATACAATCACGGTGCCGGCAAGCTATGTGAGTTTTGCACTTACCAGCAAGTACTTCCACATACAAAACCTATAGCCAAAAATAATTAAGAATGTTGTTACGTGGATCACATCTTGGATGTCACCACCGCTGCGGCGATCACAACCCGTGCGACTAAGGATTTCAACCGCGGTCAGATAGGGCGGAAAGGGTCGAAGTCTCCAGGAAGATAACGAAGTCGACAAGACCAAAACAAGTTGTCGGACTAGGGACCCCTGCTCACCACATTTCCTCTTTGTGATTAAGCTCTCTTTAGGCGCACCTAAAGTCGGCAGTACCAGAGTGTCGGATACCATCCCTGCATAACGCGCATTAAATTTCACGATTGAGAATTTTCAGCAAGACTCATCAACTACACGAAAGCCTCGCAACACTCTCACCAACCCCCACTTTCTCTATCCCACATCTCATCACAACCCATGCCAGTCCGAGCATGGACGCGGGAACCCTCACCGCCTCGGTAGCATCCTCCGTCACTTCCCGCATCATCTGCTACCCTCTCGACACCATCGCCATTCAACACACCTCGTCCACGCGCCGGCCCCTGCTCTCCGTTCCCTTACACCAATACTATCGCGGTCTTCCCGTGTCCCTCTCCCTCACCACGCCCGCCTTCGCGCTGTATCTCTGCACCTACCGGCAATCCAAGCTCTCGCTCCAGCCCTGCCTCGGCGACACGACCCTCAACTACGTCGCCTCCGGCGCCATCGCAGAGGTCGTCTCCTCCCTCCTCTGGACGCCCTGCGAGGTCCTCAAGGCCCGCCTGCAGATCAGCACCACGGCCCGCGACGGCACCCTGCTGCACAACGTGCGCGACATCGCCCGCACCGAGGGCGTGAGGGGCTTCTACCGCGGCTATTTAATGGGGCTGGCCATTTTCATCCCACTCAATGCAGTTTTTTGGGGCGTATATGAAAACGTCAAGAAGACGGCGCTGGTGGCCGGGCTGGCGCCGCCGGCGCAGGCCGCCCTGTGCAGCGCGGCCGCGGTGACGGCGAGCGCGGGGATGCTGCACCCGCTCGAGCTGGTCAAGACGCGCTATCAGGTTGCGACGAGCGGGACGGTGGGCGCGCTGGCTGCGGGGCGGGAGAGCGATCGGCTGGGGCTGAGGCGCATTGTGGGAAACGTGTTGAGGGAGAGCCGGGGGAGCTGGACGGGGTTCTATCGCGGGTTCGGGCCCAGGCTGGCTTGTAGTATACCCAGCTCGTTGATTATGATGACTGTCTTTGAGCATCTCAAGCCTGACATGATGATTGAAGAGCCCATATAACCCCCCCCCCCTCTCTACCGATTCAAGCAGCGCGGGCGTACTGGTCTGTTTTCATCATTATGTATTTCTATCAAATCAAATATTATAGATATAGATATAGGTATAAGCTGAGCGCGGCCAACAACACCGTCGCCGGGACCCGCAGAAAGGTTGCTGTCCAGCTGAGTGTACCGCATGCCAATAGGAACTTCGATTCTCATCGCCAGCCCGAGTATTCCTACCAGAGGGCTTATTTGTGCGTGCATACGTGGAACGCTGAGCTGGATGCCTTGGATGCTGACGTCTTGAATCCGAGGGGTTCGCTCATAATGTAGAAGCACAATGGGGTGAACGGAGTCAACTTGGATCCCGATCACTTCTCGTGCCGTCTATTCTTCGATAGCCTCCTCCTCATCAGTAGTTGCGTTGGTGGCGAGCGGTTTCCCAGCCCTCCTTCAAAATATCAGCAGCCTTTTCTGCCACGGCGTACACACTTGCCTGAATGTTGCCCCTTGGAATCAACGGGAACACGCTAGCATCCACTACCTTGAGTCCATTCACCCCGTACACATTCAGTTGCGAGTCAACAACGCCGCCCTTTTCGCGAGGCATCATCGCCGCAGTTCCGCAGAGGTGGTAGTGTGGAGTGTACCGCTGCTTGACAGCTTCCTTGGCTTCCTCCAGCGTCTCAACGCGCTTGCCACCGTTGTGCAATCTTCTTCCGTTCTCCTTGAACAAGCTCCTCAGAGGCTCCGTGTCACGGAGCTTCTCGAGAACCAAGACGTGTCGTGCGTGCATCTCCAGATCCAGGGGGTGTGATACCGACTTTGGATCCACCAGCGGATTATCTGCAGGCGAAGCGGACAGGATATGCGTTGAGCCGCGGCTGAAAGGATGGTTCAACACCGCGACCATACTGACATAGTAGCCATCGGTGCCCATGCCATAGACGGTAGCTGGCGAATGGCTCTGTTCTGGGTTGAGCTGGAAGGCCGCCAGAGTGAACTGAGCTGAGCAGTCACCTGGGGTGCAGATCTGCTCGCGGAGCACGTCCGGCTGGACTGTCGTCTGACCAAGCTCCTCAAGAAGCTTCGGAACAGAGACGGGTACCATATTTCCCGCCGCATCTTGCTCTTGCAATGGGAAGAAGGATGACGCAAGCGCGTTGACAGAGAGTGGCCCAGCCTTGGCTGTCTGCAATGCTGCGATGAGGGTTTCCATGACTCCTGGGTTGCGCGCCTGGTCGGCAGAGGTCATTGGATCAGCCACTTCCCACGAAAACGGAATGTATCCGTGATCCTGAAGATTTTCTCCCACTCCGGAGTTCTCCACCAAGCACTGGACGCGCTGCTTCTCAAGAATCTCCCTGTTTCCGATTCCAGAGAGCTCGAGAAGCTGAGGCGTTTTGACAGCACCCCCGGCCAGAACAACCTCATGATCTGCGAATACTCGTCTGGTTTGGCCATCCTTCGTAGTGAATTCGACACCCCTTGCTTCATATGTGCTGCCAGGCTGCGTGGGCTTGGCCAGAAGGACCTTGTGGACGAGCGCTTCGGTTACGATGCGAAGGTTGGGTCGTCTTGCGACCTTCTCAGAGAGGTATGAGTTGCCAGCGTGGCTCCTCTCCCGCGTCTCCGGGTGCATCGTGGCCGGGTTGTTGAATGCACCGGTAGACACGCCCGAGATCGGGTCGCCGTCGATGGGCTTGTGGAGGCTTCTCCACGCTCTTGGCCATGCCTGGCAGAAAGGCGGATACCCTTCGCCACTCCCAAATGAGATCTGCAGAGGGCCGTCGGTACCGTTCTCGGTCCCGACATAGTCCAGCATGAGTTCCTCTTTGGTTTGTGCCTTCGGTTCGGTGTAGGTATGGAACTTGCGAAAGTACTTGTCGACATCGTTCCACGCCCAACCTTTGTTGCCCAACCTCTCCCAAGAGTCAAATCCCGACTTGGAGGGATAGATCACCATACCAAGATTTATGCTATCAAGGAGATGTCAGTACTACAGAACGATGCCTCTCTTCCTTTCCCTCCAAATTCGGTAAAGACCTACGCTGAGGAACCACCCAGGGTCTTTCCCAGGCACTGAGCCAGTCTCCGGCCATTGAGACCTGGTTGCGGTGGCGTGGTGATGCACCAATCGTAGTCAGGATCGAAATAGGTACTGGCAGCAAGTCCTTGAATGTTGATCTTTGGATCGTTCAGCCGGTTCTTCCCGGCTTCAAGCACCAGCACTCGGACGCGTTCATCTTCTGTCAGTCGAGAAGCGACGACGAGCCCTGCGGTACCACCTCCGACGACTACAAAATCATAGCGAGAGTCGAGTGCGTCAGCAGAAGAGGTATCCAGGGAGGCCATCGTGGATCGCCTCAATGTATCGTGATGTATCTTGGAACGAACGGAAGGCTGGAGCGAATGGAATGGGCAAGATCAGACTCAAAACAGCACGTCGACAGGAAGAGTGGTGGCTAGGCGGACAAGAATGGCAGGTCATGCGGAGGATCCTTGGGATTTAAGATTTTCTGCTATTTGATGCTGCGCAGGGCCTGTCGTGGATCCATGAGCTGAGACTTACAGTCTCTCAACAGAACTCCTCATTATCTTGACCGGAAATTCCCTCAATTCACAAGCCAGTGGATGGAAACGAAGTGGGTGTCTTCGGGAGGACCAAAGGGGTACCCACACTGCAACACTAGACTTGAGGCACTACTGTAGTACGTAACACTGAGCACGGAGACTCTGGGTGTAAGTAGGAAGGCACACTGTAATATAAGTTCGATATTGTTCCGCTGATCAAGTGCAGGTGGAGACCTGCCATTCCTGCAGCGCTAACGGCTAATAACGACTTGACCACTCAGCCACCGCAGAGCACGAGCCAACAAGAGCTGACAGGATCTCTTTTCACCACCTACCTAGATATGTATTTTGCCCATCGTCCCTAGGAATTTGGGAACATATATGACCCCGCGAAGTAAATACCCTCGCGGAGCATCTAGATAGGTAATTATTAGATATTGAGCTTTCAAGCTCGTGTTCCAAGATTGAAGGCAATCACTTGTATGCGGACGTGTGGGCCTGCAGAGACCGCTAAGCGGCGATAGGCATAGGAGTGACAAATCGTTTTACACTTGCGAGGCACAAAATCTCATGTTTGGAATAGCCATTGCCATTTCAGGCATGCAACCCTTGCCAAGCCTGAGTGCCACTCTTGTCGCTTTCCACCGCTTGAATGCTGAAGCTGTCAGCATGTTGAATCACCATTTCCGCTGTGGAACATATCCACCTTGATCAGCGCTCGTACCTGCTTGGGATCCGTGGGAACGCCTATCGACTTCCTTTGAGGCTCCGCATTGAATAGGTCCGCCCGGGCGACCACGGCTGAAATCCTCCGACGTTCAACGGAAAGGCGATGATCGAGTACGTAAAGTACAGTACAGATATCACGAAGGCACCAACCTTGGAAGCCATTGATTGAAGTGCCAAACACGCCGTCAGGATGCTATCGGGGCGAGTTGCGTAAAGATGCCCCATATCTGCGTATATGCATACCTAGGCGCTCGAATCAGTCTACAGGACGATTCGTACTATGCACTTTGTCACTTTGGCGCAGACGACATGGCATGCCTGTTTTCAGCCGTGACACTGGTGCAGGAGGAAAAGGGCGCAGGTCGATCTACATCAAACTCTTTACAACACTTTGTAACGCGGCGCGGCTGTTTGTGGATACCTAGGTACTTGCTGCAAAGAGACGCTTCACGGCAGACACGGAACGTACGGTTCAAGTTACGTTCGCTAATTTGCAAATGGACCCGTAGCTCGTCCTTCCTTTCAACGCTTTCACAGTGCGTACAACTTATGGGATCAGACGCCTTGGATATTCCGCAGTCGGACGCCCCACTGTGTGGCTCGCATGTGCAAAGAGCTACGGAGCTCCGTTTGGGCAAAATTGAAGTCCCACAGGAATGCTATATGCTTGCTTCGATCCTCTATCTGGAGCGGCTGCGACGCTTATTAGGCTGTGGCCCCTGTGTGATAAAGCAAATGATATGATGTTGAAGTACTTAGATGAGTCTTGAAGTACTTACCTAGGTAGCAACAAATGAACATTTTTGGCTCGTAATGAGACGATAATTGAATGTCGGCCTTTGGGACCTGCATCTCATCCGGCTCGCTCGCGAGAAATCGGTGGCTGATGCCATGGATACAACAAACCTTGGAAGCCCGTGCAGATGAAGAACTTCACCTTCAAGGAAGGGGGATGAGTGTGCACGGAGTTGCCCGCGCGAAGGCACGAGCCACGAAGAGCGGTCCACAGAAACTTGTGTCGATCGCTTAAGGGACGCGACTGCAGGTGGCTACGGTCAAAGCGGTGAAATCATTGTGTCAAAGTACCTAGGCACCATGTAGAATATGAGATTTGACATCTGGACCACGTGCTGGATATGAGAACCGATTAAGGAAGAAAAGCGAGGGATTTTTTTCCCGCACGGCGTTATGGCACGGACTCGCAATGCTACAGAGTACGGGCTGGTCCACAGGTCGCTGGTAAGCACCGACAACGTGCATGTCTCCACCAGACTGGTAGATCGCAGTAGTGCGAGGCGTTCGATGGTATATGAATTGCTGTATGCAAAAGTTTGGGGTACTGACTGATTCCTGCTTTTACGAGTTTTGCGGCTTTTCCTCCGTGACCTCAAGCCTTCGTCTACATCATACAACATGACCTACTATCCGCCAGATGACAAGAACACACAAGGTCCGCTTGTTGTGACGACGCTGTTCGGGGTGATAGCGCTCATAAGCTGCTTCATGAGAATTTATGTCATCAAGGTGAAGAGGCAGAAATACACATGGCAGGAGTGGCTTGTTTTTTCAGCTTTGGTAAGTCTAGGAAGCCGTCCAACAGGCGATCCTTGCCCTGGTGGTCTTCATCTCCGAAAGAAATTTGAATGGCCTCTGGGCAGCGTGAGGGATGCTATCCGCTGGCTGTCAATAGGGCGGCACGATTTGATGTTGTCTGGAACGAGCATAGCATTGACGACAGACTGATAGGTTCTCACGTACACTTCTCTGGGTATACATTGGGCATGTAAGTTTTGTTCTCGAATCTGATCATAGTCGAACTCGGCATGTGGTGGCTGACACTAGGTACGGTAGGTGTTGTGAAAGGTGGTGTAGGAAGACACGTAACGGCTATTGACCCCAACGATGCTATCTTGACAATGAAAGTAAGCAGCTGATTTCCCACACCCTATCGCGCGCCTGATTCTTGAATCTTACTAATCTCAGTTAAGCTCATCATTCCCTTCGAAGCGTTATATGGCGTTACCCTCATGCTCGTCAAATTTTCGGTTCTGCTATTTTACATCCACCTTTTCGGAACAACGCCGTCCTTCAGGCTAGCTGTGCGCATTGTGATGGCCTTGGTCTTCTGCTGGATGGCATCCGTCATTCTCGAGACTTTTCTGCTCTGCCGCCCGCTTGCATATAATTGGGATACAACAATCGACGGAGTTTGCGGGGACCGAAATGCTGTCTACGTCGTCGCTGGAGCCACCAATGTGGGCACAGATATCCTTGTGCTATCTTTACCGATCCCGAGCATTTGGAAGCTGCATCTGCCAATACTGCAGCGCGTTGGACTCGTCGGCATATTTGGACTGGGGTTGTTGTAAGCCGCCATCCTGACTCGCCTCCATCGCTCGACTGGAGTCCACTGACACGATACCTCACTCAGCGTCACGACAATATCAATCATCCGCATCTTCTCTTTGATGGACATCTCCTTCACCGACCCGACGTGGACGTTGCCGATGGGGCTTCTCTGGACGGTCTTGGAGCCAGAGCTAGCCATCCTCAATGCCAACCTGCCCTTCATGAGATCCTTCTTGTCATTCACCATCATGGACAAGCTTCCAAACCGCTTCCGGTCGTTGTGGACGTCTCGCAAGGACACGAGCAACTTCGAGCAGCTTCCAAAGGACGGTGTGTCGATACAATTGCAGACAGTTGGTGGAGGATGGAAGGGCAAGAGCGAGAGTAGAGACATGGAATAGTTCAAGCATACATATATGTATGCAGCTCAAGCATGAACACCAGTAGTCTGAGTGGATGATTGAAAAGGTCTTCTGTTGATCTTTGGATCCTCGTCCACCCGATCCTGAGGCCGGTTCGAGACGCCAGGCCGAAGATTTGCGTCGGTCTATTTCTTGGAATCTCAAGAGGCGGTCGGAACCCAACAGCTGGTCCCCCGTCTTTCCTTGCACAGGACGATAGCGCCAGCGTGACGGTGCTGACTTCTCCGTATTCATTTCCATGCTCCACTGGGTCTTCCGCCGGAGACCAAGCACCGAGAGGCGGCCGCTCACGCACGCTTGTCAAGCGACTTTGGTTTGACTCTTCCTTGGGCCTGACTCTCTCTGACCGACTTCATGATGGCATACCACAAGAATGGCGTCTGCTGCTTCGACTTCTTGTCCACCACGACCCGATCCTCAACCTTGAATTCCGACACTGCTCTGGCTTGATACCACTTGCGCCTCGCGTTCTCCCGGCTCGCGTCGCGGACATAGTTGACCAGCCCAAACCTCCGCTTCTCGCGGCGCAGATCCTGGAGCTTCAGCTGGCTGACTCGTGGCTTGCCCACAATGCCCATGGTGGTGATGGCGACCTCAGTGTCGGCAGGGACGTTCTTGAGATAGTTTGAGATGGTCTGCGGAGTCCGCCGGAAGCCCGTTGGAACGTTCAGATGGGCCCACATCACCATGGGCGAGGTGAGGTACCAAATGGCGAAAAAGGGAACGACGCTGGCGACAGCCACTGGTGAGAGTTCAGTACGGACGACGTCAGAGGTCTATGGCCGGGGAGAAGACCTACGTCCGGCCGTCTGCCACCACGGAGCATCCGCTTGAATATAGCTTGGAATAGTCACGGCGGCAAAGAAGCCGAGGACAAAGATGGCAGAGATTTTCAGGGCACCGAGGACCATGATACGGGGCCCGCCGGCGTGGTAAATCATAATCCGCGGCGCTGCGCTTATGATGTCAGCTTTCTGATACTCTGAGCGCGTACCGATAGTTTCGTACCAGAGAATGGCTTGGGACCCGATGCTGGTTCGACCTTTGGTTTCCGATCGGGGTTTGGTTTCGATTTTGGCGATGAGGAGGCGCGTCTCACGGTTTGCGACGGGAGCTCAAGTGGGCGTACTCTTGAGCGCTGGCATCTCATGGCCGCAGCCACTGTCGACAGAGTGCCTCGACTCCTCGTAGGAGACAATGGGACCTGGCGGAGCCATATCGAGGGTAACATGGTGGACTTGGGATTGGCGGTTGGAAGAGATGAGCTCGCTGATGTGAGGTCGATGAGGCTCGAGGATTGGAGGTGGTCCAAGCTTCCAAACACCGTGGCCTAGGCCCACGCCCCTGGTGTGGGGCGTGGCTCTACCAAAACGGGCCCCGCGGGAGTACTCTGTGATGAGAAAACAACTGCATTTCTGCGCTACTGTGTGTATGTGTGTAAGTGCGTGTATCTGGACTGCAACCCTCATTTTCACCTTGCGAACATGTGTTTGAGACTTCTAGGCAACGTTCTTGCCCAGCCACTCAAGCCACTGGTCGGCGGACCAACCCGAGCTGATCTCGTTGTTCACAACCCCATCAACAATAGCCGTAGGACTGACATGCACGCTCACCAGTCTGGCCATTTTAATTACAACCTTCAGATCATCCGTCACCTGGTTGCCACTGTTGAGGCTCCCGTCCTCGCCCGGCTTGGCCGAGATCGCCAGGAGCCTGTACAGCTCGTCCTCGCTGACGCCGGCGCTCCCCGCACCCAGCTTCGCCAGCCTCTTGTACGTCGCGTTGCGAGTCTCGTTGACGAGGCTGACGTCAAAGTAGGCCTTCTGGTCGTTGAACAGGGCCTCGCTGAACTGCCAGAACTTGCCCGGGGCCAGCCTCTCCACGGCGAGGGCGGCCTCGTGCACGAGCGTGGACGACGGGTGCCAGGGCTGGACCTGCTGCCGCAGGATGACCTGGACCTTGCTGGCGAGCTTGGGGTCGCTGCGGATCCTGGGGGCCACGGAGGTGACGAAGGTGTTGAAGATCTTGGCGGAGAAGGGACACACGTAGTCCAGGTACAGCTCGATTGTGTGCAGCGGCTCTGCGGCCGCGGCCTCTGTAGGGGCCGGCGCCGAGGGGTCGTCGCTGAAGAAGAGCAGGCGGTGGCCCTTGAACTTGGGTGGGAGCGCCATTGCTGCTTGTATTATTAACAAGGCCGTTGCTTTTTTGAGCCGAGGAAACTCACTCACTGGACTTGTGGCTCTTCGGCGTAATGAGATAAATAGGAGCGTATGGGTGTCTGATACGAGTAGTTCGTGCTCTATTCAAAGTCGCCAGAAGGTGTTGAGGTTTCCTGAAACAGGTCGACGAGAGCATGTCTTGTAGAGGTGGAGAGCAGGCGATGTCGTAATAGTCTCGATGAGCTCACTTTCGGTGGAGTTGACGAGCCCAACCCTTACTGTACAGTACCCTAACCCTGTCGACCTCGTTTTCTCACCTGGGCAGCCCTGGAGCACATGCAGTGCGGACGCGACGATGCAACAACACAGACCGCGTTTGGCAAGAAGCTTGTAAATATGCCTCCAATACGGTAGTACCGCAAAGCGCCATTCGACTCTCCCATGGGGTAGCAGAAGCAATGCACCAGCGGCACAAGTGTCAACAAAAGTCACCACCGTTGACGTGCACAAGAATGTCCATTTCAGAGATGACAAGGAATGGGAGTCTCGGGCCAGTCATTTGAGTTCCAGGACGAGAAAGATATCGTTCGGGTCGCAGTTTGTTCTAACGAGGTGAGTCATGCTCGGCGCCACTAGAACATCTCACAATTTGGAATAATTGTGAGGTGTGACCCTGATCTCAATCTGAAATTTCCTCGCCAGCAAACACATCGACGATCTGCTAGCCATGGGACCGAGTATTTGCGACAAATTATGGAATTTTGAGTTCATCTATGAGGATGTCGCCTATGACGCGCACAACGAAGCCACGGATCTGACGGACGCTGCTATTCAACGGCTAGCCCAGAGCTGTCCCAGCCTCCGCCGCGTCAAGCTACCAGGGGCGTGTGGCCTCACTCACGATGCCCTGGCGGCCCTGTTCGAGAACTGCCCGAACCTTACGGAGGTAGAGATCACCGCCGCTTTGAGGAGCATGGGGAACAAAACAGGAGCGATCTTTGCCTTGCTGCTTGAAAGGCAAGACCTGGCGCCCAAGTTGTGCAAGCTGCGCTTGGGCCTCATGAGCAACGATGAGATGAAGGTTTTGAGGGCGGTGACTAAGAAGAGGGAGAAGCTCCTGGTTCAGGTGGTAAGGGTGCACGAAGAGAAGAAGTGGGGTGATTGGGAGCTTGAAGTGCATGCTGATAATTATCGGAAAGGGAGGATTCGCAACGGTGTTATGTGTGGACCTATGTATGGAGGCTGGTAAGAACGGCAGCATTCCTTGTGCGTCACCTCCTAGCACAGGTGGTGATAGCAAGCACTTAGATAGTGTCCCCTTGGTTGGGTATATTCAGCAACTACAGCTAGAGACCCGAGTGGCCTCATGCGCAGTTCAGCCGTGGCTGCGAATGTGTACTTTGAAGGTTTAATTTTTTCTTCTTTTTTTCCCTTTCCTTTCCTTTCCTTCTCTTCCTTTCTTTCTTCCTTTTTCTTTTTTCTTCCTCTCTTCTCTTCCTTTATCTTTACCCCATCAACAACTACCTGCTGGAACACAAACATGTTCAATACAAACGACTATTGTACTAAACTTTATGAGATGATACCTAGGTGCACATCCACGGACCTTGTTAATGCGGCTTCGATCAATGTTCACAGCCGCGAGTTGAGGTGAGTTTCGGGCATGCTCAGTGCTCTGGATCCATAAGTCCCAAAAGTGCTGACCTTCTAAACAACCAAAACCCTTCACGATAGATCTTCCTATGTACATGATATGATTTGCTTTTACAGGCGTGGATTCTTTCATGTTGGGTTAGGAGCATCGGCCGGTACTGATTAGGATGTGAGGAAGCTCATATTGGCACATCAAAGACAAGCACAATTTATGGAAGACCACTCAAACACATCAATTGGGCACAAGACCTAAATGGAATAGAAATCTGGAACGAGGACGGCCGGAAAAGAGAATGAAAATCTAAATATCCCAAGGCGCGCGTTATGAGAGACGACGACCTCACTGTCCAGGTGTGCTGCTCAGCACCCGTGGACGCAGAGAGGTCTATCAAAGAAGGTTTAACATTCGTCATCTTTCTGAGAGCTTCCGAAAGTACCAATCAGTTATTAGTATCATATCGGTTTGGGCAATGGCAAATTTTGGCAATGGGACAAACCATGTCGTCAACCATTGAACTATGTACAACATTTCAATTCCCTGCGCACACCAGGGCGTGACGGTCACTCAGTCACTCGCAGTGAATCATCCCTGATGTAATTCACAGTAGCGCTGCGCGTGCCTGACACGCTGCCCCTGCAAGCGACCGGCAGGGGTGTCTAGTGCCCCGCGATTTGATAGCTGACAGAACCTTATCGGTGAGCAACCCCTCGAAGAATTTTGGGTTTTTCTCCCCAACGGTCAGCCATTCTTGGCGTCGACCATCTTTCTCCTGACACCACTCCTCTCGAATCTTGCCCATCCTTTTCGAGATGTCCCACGAGACTCTGATCGGGGCCTCGTGCTACACGGCCTCGGAGGCCCAAAAGCTTCTGGACCGGATCAACAAACAGAGCAACGTCAAGGTCGTATCCGTCCACGGAAATTGGCTCTACTACGTCGACCTGAAGGGCCAGACCGGACTCGACAAGGTCAAGCAACTGCTTCAGGTCTCCGAGACCTCCAAGCTGACCTTCGGCTCCGACAACAGTGTCAATCTCTACATTTGCCCCCGCAACATCTCGCCATGGAGCTCCAAGGCCACCAGCATAGCCCACGTCTGCGGCCTGAAGGACCAAGTCCACCGCGTCGAACGGGGTCGAGTGATCACGATCGAGTTTGAGCAGCCCTATGATGAACAGGGCGACCTTCCTTTCCGCGACATAATCTACGATCGTATGACCGAGATCATTACCACCGTGCAGCCTTCGCTGGACGTCATGTTCCTCGAAGGCGACCGCGCCTCTCTCGTCGTTGTCGACATCTTTGCGGATGGCCAAGAGCCTCTTTCTGTGCTTCGGGACTACAATCAGAAGATGGGGCTGGCATTGAGCGAGGAAGAGATGCAATATCTCGTCGAGAGTTATACGAAGCTCGGCAGGCCACCGCACGACGTGGAGCTCTTCATGTTTGCACAGGTCAACTCGGAGTATGTCTTCCACGACTGCTGTGCTTCCTTTCTTTTCTCCTGCATTACAGCCGACAAGTGTCGAGCCGCCCACCTGCGTTGCTTCCGTATTTTCAATAATTGTCTCTGACTCATTGGCACCTGCAGGCATTGTCGGCACAAAGTCTTCAATGCATCGTGGACCATCGATGGAAAGTCCATGGGCAAGAGCCTCTTTGAAATGATCAAGAATACCCACAAGAAGACTCCAAATTATACTGTCTCTGCCTATAGCGACAACGCGGCCGTCCTCGAAGGAGACGTTTCCAATTTCTGGGCTCCGGATTATTCTACCGGCACTTGGAGGCTCACCAGCGAAGTGCTGCACCCCTTGATCAAGGTGGAGACTCACAACCATCCTACTGCCATATCACCCTTCCCAGGTGCTGCAACCGGCTCTGGAGGCGAAATAAGAGTACGCATCTTCTCCATTGCCTTTATTTGTGCCATGGAGCACCCTATTGGACACATACAGTATGCGCGAAACGAGTGTTTTGATGCGCGTCGCTTCTTGTCGAGGCCAGCCTGGCCATGATTGTCAGTTGCTGACCTTTCAATTCAGGACGAAGGCGCTGTCGGCCGAGGCTCAACGCCAAAAGCTGGGCTGTGTGGTTTCTGGGTCTCCGACCTTCTTATTCCTGGCAGAACGGAGCCATGGGAGGTGGACATTGGCAGACCTGGTCACTATGCGAGTAGTCTAGACATTATGTTGGAGGCGCCAATTGGCTCTGCGCGATTCAACAACGAGTTCGGGCGGCCGTGTCTCACGGGTACCTTCAGGACTCTGCTCACGAATGGCAGTGGCGAAGATGCCGCGCCGGACTGGAGAGGCTACCACAAGCCGATCATGATTGCTGGTGGTCTCGGCTCGGTGAGGCCACAACATGCCCTGAAGAATCCGTCCGACGTCCACGATGGCGCTCACGTCATTGTTCTCGGAGGGCCAGCTATGCTCATCGGTCTTGGAGGTGGCGCGGCGTCGAGCGCTGTCGGAGGTGGCAATGCGGATCTCGACTTCGACTCTGTACAGCGCGGCAACCCAGAGATGGAGCGTCGCGCACAGATGGTCATCAACACATGTGTCGCACTTGGTGCCAGCAACCCTATCGCCATGATTCACGATGTCGGTGCTGGCGGGCTGTCAAACGCGCTTCCCGAACTCGTTCAGGATGCCGGCTTCGGTGGCAAATTCGAGCTGCGGCAAGTCGAGAGCGCTGACAGCAGTATGAGCCCTCTGCAGGTCTGGTGCAACGAGGCGCAAGAGCGGTACGTGATGCTTGTCAACAAGGACGGCATGAATCGGTTCCAGAGTATATGTGGTAAGTAAGAGTCCGAAGACCCTGCGAGCATTGTCTGCTGACCCGAAGATCAGAACGCGAGCGTTGTGGTTACTCCAACGTTGGTACCGTGGTCACCAAAGACGACAACGGCAATGCGAGATTGATCTTGACCGACCGGGAGTCCAAAGAGTATCCCGTACCGATCGATCTGCCAATGAACGCCTTATTCCCTCCAGGACGCCGCCAGGAACGGGTAGTTGAGAGTGTCAAGAAGTCACTGGCTCCTTTCGATGCCGCAGCTACCATCACGGAGAAATACGGCTTATTGGACAGAATACAAATGATCGCCAAGGCCACCGAGCTCGTGTTCTCCCTGCCGTCCGTTGGATCAAAGATGTTTTTGATCACGATCGCTGACCGAGTAAGTATTTCCTCGCGCAGAGTTTCCCCAAAAGATTAATGCTGAGATTTGTAGACTGTTGGTGGCTTGACGGTGCAAGATCAGCTTGTCGGCCCTTGGCAGACGCCCGTTGCGGACGTTGCCGTCACCCTCGGCTCCTTCAGCGCTGATGACAAGTCTCGCCGCGGTGAGGCCATGGCGATGGGTGAGAAGCCGACCCTTGCTCTGATTTCGCCCGGAGCTTCAGCACGCATGGCGGTTGTCGAGAGCTTGATGAATCTTGGTGCGGCGCACATCAAGGGAGCCTCTGACTACCGGGGCGATCTGAGACGAGTCAAGCTTTCTGCCAACTGGATGGCAGCCGTAAATCATCCTGGCGAGGGAGCCGCGCTGTTTGAGGCTGTTCAAGCCATTGGAATGAAGCTTTGTCCAGAGCTGAAGGTGTCCATACCAGTTGGCAAGGATTCGACCTCCATGAAGGCGTCTTGGAAGGATGAGAGCGGAGATGCACAGAGTGTGACTGCTCCAGTATCCGTTGTCATCTCCGCCTTCACGCCCGTCGAGGATGTTCGAAGCACGTGGACACCGCAGCTGCGACGTGTGGAAGACGTAGGCGAGTCCATCCTGATATATGTCGACCTTGCACAGGGACACAAAGCCATGGGAGGCTCGGCACTCGCACAAGTGCTGGGACAACTTGGCCACGAAGCACCAGATGTGCGCGACACAAGGCTTGTCGTTGACTACTTTGATGCTCTGTCTCAATTACACGAGGAGAACATCGTCCTCGCCTACCATGACGTCTCCGATGGAGGGCTGCTCACCACCGTCGCTGAGATGATGTTTGCAGGTCGCTGCGCTGTAGACATCTCGATCGATGATCTCGCCAACAACTTCACAGCTGCTGATGCCTTGGAAGCGTTGTTCAACGAAGAGCTTGGTGCTGTGTTCCAAATCCGCAAGTCCGACGAGAAGAAATTCCGCCGATGCTTTGCTACGTGTGGTCCACCGCCAGGCCTGCTCAAGAAGATCGGTTACGTGCGAGTGACATCAAAGCAATCGCTGCTTGTCCGACATGGATCAACCACTCTCGTGGACTTGGACCGCACGCAAATGCAGCAGTGGTGGTCCAAGACCTCGTACGAGATGCAGAAGCTTCGCGACAACCCAGCATGTGCCGACTCCGAATTCGAGTCAATAGTCGACCTCAGAGACCCAGGTCTCTCCTACAAGTTGAAATTCGACCCCTCAGACGCCGGGACGACGGCATTCGGCACCCTCAAATCCCTCGTCACCCAACGGCCCCGCGTCGCCATCCTCCGCGAGCAGGGTGTCAACGGCCACGCCGAGATGGCCTTCGCCTTCCGAGCCGCGGGCTTCGACGCCGTCGACGTCCACATGACCGACATCCTCTCGGGCTTCCCGCTCGACGGCTTCCGCGGCCTCGCCGCGTGCGGTGGCTTCTCGTACGGTGACGTCCTCGGCGCGGGCCGGGGGTGGGCCAACTCGATCCTGATGCACGATAACGCCCGCCGCACCTTTGAGGCCTTCTTCCGGCGGCCCGACACGTTCAGCCTGGGCGTCTGCAACGGCTGCCAGATGCTCTCGCGCCTCAAGGAGCTCATCCCCGGCGCCGAGCACTGGCCCGCGTTCGTCGAGAACACCAGCCAGCAGTTCGAGGCCCGCTACAGCATGGTGGCCATCGGCGACGCGGACGAGCGGTCCGTCTTCTTCGCGGGCATGTCCGGCAGCCAGCTGCCCATCGTCGTCTCGCACGGCGAGGGGCGCGCCGAGTTCGAGGGCCCCGTCGGCGCCGCGCTGCAGGCCTGCAACGACGAGGGCCTGGTCCCCCTGCGGTACACGGACAACTACGGCAAGGTCACCGAGACGTACCCCTTCAACCCGAACGGTAGTCCCCAGGGAATCGCGGGCGTGCGGAGTCGAGACGGGCGCGTGCTGGCGATGATGCCGCACCCGGAGAGGACCATCATGGCAGACGTCGCGAGCTGGGCGCCGCGCGAGGACGTCGAGAGCTGGGGCATGTTCGGGCCTTGGTTGAGGATGTTCAGGAACGCGAGGAAGTGGGTAGGCTAGAGTTGTCTCGCAAGAGTGGGATGGGTAAAGCAATCTGCTTCTTGGTATTGCTACGCTGTATGCGATTGACAAGGACACTACTCAATACCTCGTCACCCTAACAAGAGTTAATGCCTACAACAGGTGAAATGCAAACCCACCCGCTTTACAACAGCATCTCGTTTAGGTCCACGTCCATCCATTCTTAGTCTTCACTGTTTCCCTCCTCTGCACTTCCTCCCTGTATCTCATGCTTTGCTTTTGAGATCTCACGGTCGGATTCTCGGCTCTGACGCCCGAGTTCTCGGATTTCATGCTCTAATACTGCCATCTTATAATCTGCTTCTCGCAATTGACGCTCCAGCCTGTCAATATCTTCTCTCAGCCTACGGATCACATCCTCAAACTTGGGTCCGCGGACCTAGTGCGGAGGCGCCGGCCCACTCGCCAACCTCTCAAAGTCGGTCAAGACCTCCTTATCAACATTGACCACCCAGTTGTCCCTGAAAGCCGCCTCCCCGCCGGCTCTCTGCACCAAGTCCTGCAGGCACTCTGTCACGAAGGGGTACAGCCGCACGGTGTGCACCGGGTCCTTTGCAATGGCGGCGATCTCGCCGTTCTCGAGCGGCGAACCCTCCTCGTCCATGGGTGGAGCCTCCCAAGCAAGGCCGTCCTCGCCGAGCGCGTTCCCGTCGTGCACTTCGAGGACGACGAACGTCCACATAGTAAAGTAGTCCTGCAGGCTCGAGCAGGCGAGATCCTGAACGGGTTGTGGCAGCTCGGTGAGACGAGTGAGGGCCAGACAGGAGAGCTTCTGGCGCTCAACGTCGGCCATGGAGCGGATTGCGGAAAACCACTGGCTGGACAGCCAGGGCCAGATTTGTACGAGGTCGCCGGCGCCGAGGGAGGTGAGAGTAGTAATGAGAAGAGACGGATCTGCAAGCGTGATGCGTGCTAGGATGCTGAAATAGGCAAGCTTTTGAGACCACTCGAGAACGTCCTTCCTTGAGTTGGGGCCCGTAGTCTGGGTGGCTTCCCAGTCCTCGTGAACACGTTGCAGGATGCCCTGTAAAAGTCCAAGGTCAAGGAGCTCCTGCACCAGGACGGATGCACCGTTGGTGCCACCCAGCCTTGAGACAGCGAGGAATATGAGTTCCAATGTGCGATCGCTGGTCAAGATGTCAGCGCCGCGACCGCGGCCGCGAGACTGAAGGGGTCCAGACAGGGCTTGCAGGGTGTTGCGTCGCAAGTCATCCGAGAGCACAGCTTCAGGGGCCAATATGATATATCCCTTTAGGATCTCAAAAGCAGCTTCGGCGAGCTGAGGCTCATTCTCGATAAGTGGAAGGACGAGCGGTTCTAGGCTGATCATGTTTGCGGATAGAGGTGCTGCACTTTGATAGATAAGTGACTTCCAGAGATCGACAACATCCTCGAGAAAGGCCTCGTTCCCAGGGTCGTTCATGCATTGAGCAACGATGGGAAGCATGGTCTGTTGGTAGCGCCTTGACTCGGCGCCTATCGAGGTGACCAAGGCCACGAGGACTGCTATTATAGCTGCTTTGATCATGTGAGCTTCACCAGCAGCGTCCCACAGCGCTGGAAGTGCTGCCATGATGGGTTCTGCAAACGGCAAAACGTGTTCATCCATTCTTTGTATGCAAACTCTCAACGTCTCGAAGAGGGCCTGCTTCGTGTCCTCTACAACCACGTCCTGGAGCATGTTGATGATCTGTGGTAATATGTCCGGAGCGTAGGTGGCGAAAAGTTGCCCCGGAAACTCGAAGTCCTCTGCGATCTCCTTCAGCTGTCTAGCTGCGGTGAGGCGGACAACTTCATCATTGTATTCGTCTTTGTCGTTCAAGAGGTGGCGGTAGATGTCGAAGATGAGAGGCCGGCTTGCATCAGCGATCTTCACTGGCACCCAGGTGCTGATCAGAATTGCTATCCTCCGGCGAAGGACCTTGGCGAGGGGCCCGGAGAACTGTGCATCCTGCACCAAAGTTGTGGAGAGGAAATTGTCAAAGTCGAAAGCCTCTGATATGTTGGGTGCAGAAGCACCCATAGCCGTGTAAATAGCTTCCTTCGTGATGACGTCCGCGTCTGCGATCGTCGCTTGGTGGAAATAGGATAGCAGTGGAGGTGTCAGGAGAGCTTTGTAATAGATCAACAGGTCCAGGAAGACCCTCTCAGCACAAGGCCTGACGCTGAACTGCCAGGCATCACCCAGGTACTGCTCCGTTGCCTCGAAGTCCTCGGGGTCGGTCTCCCAAGCTTCCAGGTCAGCCTGGCGGAAGATCAGTAATTTAGTGATGATGACATTAACGATCTGCATCACCAGCTCGTCTTTCAACAATTCGGTTCGGAGCAACTGAACCGCGTTGTCCTTCTGCTGCATGAAATCTTTGCTGATGTACTTGAAGGTCTGGACTGGTTTCCAAACGATAGCCACGCAACTCTTAACAAGCAGAAGACCCTTCAGTGCTAATCTCTCCAGCAACGGCCCTTCGACTTTCGATTTGGAGCCGGCCCCGTTGGAAGCCGTGGTCTGCCGCAAACCTCCCGACTTGTCGAAGACTTCGGCGAACTTCGCCACCAGGTCCCAGTATGCGAGCACCAGAGGCACAGAGTTGGGTAGAATTGGAAAGCTCGCGGGGTGAGCTTCAGACATCTCAAGGTGCAGCTTGGTGAACTGTAGAAGGTGCTTCCCGACGACGTCTTGATACGGTGCAGATATTGTCGAGTCGTGGCCAACGTAGCCAAGAAACTGGCCAAAATGATTCTGCGTGACAGACCAGAATTCGACGACAATCTTATCCTTGGCTGGATTCTCGTAGCCCAAGATGAGCAGTCGGCGCAGAATCTTTGCGGCCGACAGACTGTTCTGCATGGCAAGGCTGGCCTGACCCTCGCCTCCTTGCCCGGATGATAACCATTCGGCCCACAGGGTCGTCCGTTCCGTATATATCTCACCCAGGAGGTAGACCAGCTCAGGGGTGACGGCTTGGAGCGCGCTCTGCGACTTACGCAGTCGAGCTGCTCCCAGTTCCTTGACAACGCGCAGTAGCAGGACAAGAGCCCCTCCCAACAGCTGTTGGTCGCCATCTTTGTACTGTCTCAGCAGGTCGATCAGCCCGGGCAGGGCTTCGGGCCAGTAATCTGGGTAGTCTATGCGCAGGACCTTTGCGGTGGCGAGAGCGTTGTGTAGCGCAAAGACCTTGTCGTTCTCGCCTATGGTGCCTTGAAAGAGCCTCGATCTGATGATGGCCTTGTCATTCTGATTGATGGTATTTCTGGCGCTGAGGCGCCAGTACTTGTCGATGCCGTTCTTGATCTGTAATATGGCCAGGAACCGTATCTCTCGTGGGATGGACTTGTCGAGGAAGACGGACTGGGGCACGTAGGGACTCGGTCAGCTTGAAGTGCACCTTGCTTCAGCAATTCAAAGGCGTCGGCGGAAGAGAGAGACATAGATATGAACAAAGACAAGGACAAGGACATACCTGGAGGGAGGGAAAGTAGCTCTGCTGGGTCTCCCATGTGGCGAGCTGCTGTCCGGCGGCCTGTCTCTGGCTGTTGTCCATAGACGTGGCAGCTTCCAGGGCACTGCAGAGTTCCTGCAGGCTCAGAGGAGCTGCCTGTCCAGGCACCTCAACAGTGAAGCTCATCGTGAAGATGGCTGTCGCAGCATGGACGGTGGGTGTTTCAGAGATATGGAAGTGATCAAAAAGATTGTTGCCAGCCCGAGACGCGATGCCATGGAGCTGGGGGACGCGACGAGGGGAAGTTTAATGGATTCTTTCTACAGCAGGCGTGTCAGGGCGTGGACTATGGAGGGGCAGACACTAGAATGCTGACCCCTGTCCTTACTCTTTGCAAGGGTGGTGCTCCGGCAGGTCCTTCCAGCCGGCCCTGAAGTGATTGCCACTACCCACTCACTCCCAACTCCCCCCTCGCCCGTTGGCCTGGCCTAGCGGCAGGTGCAAGACTTCCACTCTCCAACTGCCTCTTTTATCTCACACCAAAAGTGCTGGTCTGTACAACCTCAGAGGGATATTCAGCAGCCTTGTTGCAGCTAACTTTTTGTGGCATGCAAGTTGCTGAGGATTTGACACCTCATGCAACCTGATATCTCTAGGCAATAGTATACACTAGCTTTTCACCACTGATTGGCTTCATATAGTCCTCGTCCCTTGCCACCTTTTCTTCGGATGAGAAGGCAGAGCCCATGACCGAAGAGCTGAGCAGAGGAAATGCATCAGGTACAATACGCTCCAGTCCGCCAGGCATGTGCCTCACCGGATTAGCCTCAAGGACCTTCTTACCCTCCACAGCACCGTTTGTCCAGTAATCGTACAGCTTGACAGCGAACTTGCGAGCCTCTGCGTTAACAGGGACGTGTAAGCCTGCGCGTCATGTCAGCAAAGTCTCTTGTGATCTCAAAGGGCCAACAAGGCATCAGCTCACTTCCAGACTGTAACGCATGGCCCAGGCATTCGAAGACCACGTTGTAAGTGGGCTTGATCTTGAGATCCTCCGTCGAGTACTTGGCTGTTGCCGGCCGGCGGACGACAGCAAACTTTCCATTTCTCTTCAGCACCGACTCCGTCTTGCCGACCGTCTCGCCCTCGGTCACGCAGTCGATGGCGAAGTCGGCACCACCACCACTCGTCAGTTGACGGATCTGCTCGGGCCAGTCTGCATCGTGGTAATCCACCAGGGCGTCGTAACTGTACGGCGCCTTTTTCAGCATCTCGTGCTTGCCCTTGCTGGCCGTGCCGACGAGCTTGAACCTCCGGCCGGAGGTCTCAGCTGCGAGATGCACCAGCTGCGCGGCGTAGAGCGCCAGAGACGTCGATGCGCTGTGGAGAAAGACCGTGAGCGGCTCATCTCCCTTTCCGATGGTCGAGGGCCAGAAGGGCGACGGCAGACCCAAATGGAAGAACAGGCACTGAGCTGCCGTCAGGCCGCAAGCTGTGACGGTCGAGGCTTCTTGGTACGACATGGAGTCCGGGACGAGCCAGACGAGATCCCACTCGGGATGGACGTAGCCGGCAAACGCGCCTGGACGGTCGTTGGTTGAGCAGGCTGGAGGTCAAATCAGCAAATGCTCAACACTGATGGCGATCGGGTGTGTTTCTTTGGACTCTACCTCCTTGCAAGGCACCAGCAACCCGGGCTCCCTTCTTGAGCCTTGGATCTGAAGAATGCTTCAGACTGTCAGGCACCTCAACGACCTCACCAGCGAAGTCAATGCCGACGACCCTCGAATCGAGCTGAGCGGCTACTGGCGAGTAGACAAAGGCCGCATCAACTGGGTTGAGTGCCACGGCATGGACTTTGACGAGGACCTCGTTCGCCGCGGGGATTGGAATCGGGACGTCCTTGACGACGGCGGTCTTGTCTGCCGTGATGAGGACGAGGGCTCTCATGGTATTGGACATGTTGATGTAGCAGATGACGGATAGTTGTTTGAAGGGCAAATCTGCTCAAGTATTGTCACAACTCGATATGACTGAGGAATCATGTGGGGTTCTAAAGGCTGACTGTGTTCAACTGGAACAATCGCCACTTTTATACATATGTATCTGTCGACTTCTCCGCTGGTCACCATGTCAGCATTGCTTGCGTACCTAGTGAGGCAGATGCATCTCGCTCGCTCACTTTCCGCCTTGGTCATTTCAGAGTTTGTCATGATGATCAATCTTCTGGCGAAGTTACACATTACCTTACAAATGCAGTGCCGTCGGCGAATTTCCTCTTTGGGTCGCAAGGCTCGGCTGGAGGTCATCGCTGTCGGCAACGATGCCTTCCAAGCGTCCAACGGTCTTACGGTCCACCCGTGGTACTGTACCTAATAAGCTGGTGCTGACATCGACTATTTGAGAGGGACCCTAACCCCCCCCCCCCAGCGTCATGCCATGTTCAGATGTCGCAAGTGTGACGGATCGTTTCCTCGTCAAGAAGCGGGGGGTCACTGCAAGTCTTTTGCCGTTATTGGCAGTTCACGATCGGTGTAACTCAGATTGGGTGTAAGCACAGCCTAATTAGGTTGCCACTTTGGCCGATGTCGAGTCCGGAAGCTGAGATATCTCGATTGAGGCACAGCAGAGGAGTGGTGGCCAAGATTGGGACGGGTGAGTCTGGCTTGAAGTCCACGGGTACCCTCAGGAGTGTTGTGGGACGTCTGGCAAGTCCAGATCCCCGCCTCCCCTTCGAGACCAAGTCTACATGCCGTGCTTCGAAGTAGTTCACCTCAAGAGGGGAGGTGCTGGGGCACGTACTGGCCGACATATGCAGTCTCACCGTTCAGCCGCCGGGTCACTGCAACAGATGATGCCATGCTGACTCTTCAACAGATGCGACTTCAGAAACACTACTTCCCACGTTGTTGAAATGGTCATCAAATGGCTTGAAATTTGAGGAGGGAAAGTGACTCGTCATTTGAGCTACCTAAGTATTCATGCCTCCGTGGAGGAAGGTGGCCGTGATACATATCCCGGTAAGGGTAAGCTTGTTCCAACCACTTGACTGTACACACACTGCCTCCAGATGTTAGCACAATAAGGACAACAGCGATCAGAGCAGCAGCGCACTTATCTTTGTGCTGACTTATGGGTTGCCGACCCGAAGCAGTTCGATCCCGCTCTTGCGAGCTTTCGCACATGTGTTCGTTCTCTGAAGGACGCCGACCAGATGTGCCCATACCGAAAAAGAGGCGGCGCCGTCCGTGCTGCCTTGAAGCGCAGTTCCATGGAATCTGATTCCGTCGAGCTGCAATCGTGAGTGTTGCCGGTCCGAATTCCAGCCAGGGGCATGTCTTCTCGATGTCACCGCGAATAAGCAGTGATCATAACGGAGGAGGAGGGGGAAAAAAAGAAAAGGAAAGAAAGAGTGTGGAGACCCGCCACTGACCCGAGAACTTGCGTCCTCGCTCCACTCCATGAAAACGGTCAAGAGGCTGATATGGTGGAGGGGTTTCGGATGATGAGTCCTTCGACAGTCAACGGCTGACCAGGCACGTCTACACTGCAGCGCAAGGCATCCCCTCAAGGCTCTCCCTTTCGGGATTATTCCGCCGGCCAGTCACCCGCGACCAAGCCGGCTCTCACACAATTCTGGATCTGCGGGAGGGACAAAGCGTCAGACGCCTGTATGCCATCAAGGGGTGTGAGATCCCCAGCCTTATCCGGTGGTATGGCTTCGTTCGTACCAGCTACACACTACCAGGCCGTGGCACAAGCAGGTCGGGGCATTTTTGGTGAACTATAACCGGGATCTCAGGACAAGTGTCCTGATGCGACAGATAGAGGGCTTTCGAGTCGACCAGGAAAGACGACCTCTGTGATAGGCGACATCTGGAGGGCTCTCGAGGCGGCCAAGAGAGACGACCTCCATGATCATCAAGTTCCGGCCCGAAGGCCCCGAAGTGAACCGGGCCAGCTTTTGCAGTACTGCAGGGTCTGGCACCCAGCCTTGTCTGGAGCGCGATGCTACAACAGGTAGGGAAATGGCGGGCCCGAGGAAGAAAGTTCAAAAAGCCGAGCGTTCGTGTTGAAGGGGATGAGCATCAGATTATATACCCGAGCAAAGACCGGATTGAGCACTAGTCCAGGTGCTCAAATGGCGACTGTTTCGACATCTTCAACTGGAAAAGGTGTTTGTACCGCAACCTAGGCCCAACTCGTCTTGCTGCAGTCGCGCTCGAGACTGCTGATGATGGCTTCACGGGGACCAGCGCGTCCTAGCCGCGTCTAGTGTCTGTGCCTTTTGGCGATTCCCAATGCACATCCCGAACCATTTTGAGTTGCTAGTCAGCTTTCGGTCGACACGTTGTGTGATGAGTCAAAAAGCATCCACGCTAGGGCACGAAGGTTGATTTTGCGCGCAGAAGATCACAGACGTCTTGGGCAACACTCACATGATGCCTCGTATTGAATGGACTGAAGACTGTGTGCTGCAACGGAGGCCAATGGAATGGAAAGATTCGGAGTGCCTACCCAGCCCCGTCGGACGACGACCTCGAGCATTCACGGACGTGGCCTGGTTGTCACTACTTGTGTTCATCGTTGAACCAGTTCGATAACTTCCTGCTGACAAGGAGCCGAGACTCGCTCCAAGACGCATGGCTTCAAGGGTGTCTCTGTGCGTATTGTACATGCCGAGAGGATCGAGATCCCATTGCCACGTCGAAGGCTTGTCGCGCCTTTTCTTCAGGCATGTGTGGATCTTGTCCGCGGTGAAGCCACGTCTTCGTCACACACAAATCTGCTTTCACGTCCGGAAGCCCGCGGCGGTCTGGTCTGGCTCACCTCCTGACTCTACCTAGGTACTTATTACCTAGGTTTGCCTAGGCAAGTGTCTAATCCCGCAGTGGCTGTAAGCTGAGAAGGAACATGACCAGCTTTCTGAGAGACAATTCGATTGACCAAACTCTGATTTCTCCCGCCGTGACTACCCAGGACTGAATGTACTTTCTCGGATACCGCCCATCACGCGTGGATCGAACAGGCACTCAAGTGCAGAATGGCTGGGCACGGGTCCATGACATCGCGATCCGCTTACCTCCTCCTTGACCCCCCTTGTGCTCTCACAATGTCGTGGCATTGATGTGCGACATGTCAACCATGAAACGAAGCACAGAAGTCAGACCTCATCGCCAATGGATCGCTTCACTACCGCCGGTGGATATACAGACCACCTCGAAGACGAACCGTGGTAACACAGATGACCTCGGTACTTGGCTGTACACCAATAACTACGGCGGCACTTCCTCCTGATGAGAGGGGCCGAAGGCATTCCGCTTCGACTCCGTCCAAGCTGTCACAGTGAAATAAGCGAGCGTCGAGTGAGACGTCCTACGATGTTCACGTTGCGCCCTAGTCGCGAAATCGGATTCGTTCCCAGCCCGTCATCGATTTGTTAGCTCAAAGAATTTTACACGATCTGTTCCCGATGCAAGTGCGACGCAAAACAGCCCTGGATCGCTGCACACATAAACTCAAATCATGTAAAAGGATGTGGCGGGACTCTGGATCCGTCGTGGACTGGAGAAGCAGTGATATGCGAAGCAAGTTCTGAGCCGATAAACTTTGTTTTCCGCCCTCCCGAGTCTTTCATAAGCTTTTGACTTTGTCTGATATACGTGATGATGAAAAGCTTCAGCATTGGAGCTTTGTCCCTTGTGGTCAGAGTATGGGGCCTAGCTGTGGACTTAAAAGGCTCCCAGGAGGATGGATTGCTTCTGTCTCGTATGGAAGATGACGGTCCCGGTGTGTATATCTGACTCTCAGTCAGTCAACGGGTGACTTGATATCGCCTCTTGGAACTTGACTACTTCGCGAGCTGACGTGATGCCTTCGAAGAAACCGTGGCTGTGTCTAAGGGCGATTTGGACCGGTTCAAAACCTACGCGCAATACGCGGCTGCCAGCTATTGCAAACTTCCAGATGAAGGAAAACCCGTCTACTGTCGAGGAGACATATGCCCCGAAGGCAAAACGAACAACGCGACTATTTACAGCCATCTCTAGTGAGCTTTCTTTCATAGTATGAATACCTACCATGAGTGTATTTCTCAGCTGACAATGGCCGTCTACATTAGCTCAGGGTGGCTCACCGACGTCGTTGGTTTCGTCGCCGCCGATCCATCCAAGGATGAGATTATAGTCTCCATTCGTGGCACCACCGGCTACAGGAATGATTTCGTCGACGCAAACGCATACAAGTGGAACTGCTCGGCTTGGTTCGAGAGCGTGCCCGACTGCTGGGCGCACACCGGATTCGTCCTCGTCTTTGCCGAGCTGTACAAAGCTGTCGCCACGGACGTTGCCAACATCCTCGCCAAGCACCCACACTACAACGTGGTCGTCACGGGCCACTCCCTGGGCGGCGCCATCGCTTCGCTCATCGGGGCAGACCTGCGGCAGCGCAAGAACATGGACGCCAGCGTTGACATTTACACGTACGGCTCACCGCGTATCGGAAACAGAGCCCTAGCGGAGTTTATCAGCAATCAGAAGAATGGCAACAACTATCGAGTCACCCACTATGACGACCTGGTTCCGAGGCTGCCGCAGGAAATCTTCGATTACCAGCACATCAGCCCTGAATACTGGTTGGCAGCCGGCCCATCTACTCGGAACGAATATACGGCTAGCCAGGTCGACGTGTGTAAAGGATACGTGAACAACGACTGCAACGCGAGATTTTTCAAGTACCTGGACCGAGACTTCACCTCACATAGGCACTACCTCGTCAACATTTCGATGTGCGGAGATGGCCATGATCGTATGGCTGGGGGACTCAATGGCAACGACCCCGAGGATCTGCTAGGGCTTCGGCGATTTGTCGAGTCCACAAATGCGCGCATTGAAGATGAGGATGAGGTCGTTGAGAACTCTTGAGATGTGGAGATACCTGATTTGTCTGGCACGTCTGTGGTCGGAGATAGTGTTGTAGCGTTAGCAGATACTCTAATCATCATTCTCCTTTATAGCTTTGCTTGGTCATCTTGAGGGACCTTGACCACGACTTTGCCCCACGTCTCCCTGCTTCCCAGTGCCTTAAGAGCATCCGGTATGCTGTCGAGCCCGACAAATTCCTTATCAGTAAAGACCGTAGCCCGGAACTTGCCCTGCTCCACCAACTCCAGAATCTCGTTCCAGACTCTCCTTTCCGTCTTGGTCTCCATCTTCGCGTACATTCCCCAGTGAATACCAACCAGGCTGATATTCTTGAGTAGAACCTTGTTCATCGCAACCTTCTCGATCGTCCCCGCGGCAAAACCTACAACCAATATCCTTCCATTCCACGCAACACACTTGGTGCTCTTATCCACCATGCCGACGGGGTCATACACGATATCCACACCTCTCCCCTTGGGCGTGAGCTTCTTCACCACCTCGGGCCACTTCTCATCGCGGTAGTCCACGACATGGTCGGCGCCGAACTGCCTGGCGACCTCGAGCTTCCGCTCGGTGCCGGCGGTCGCGACGACCGTCGCCCCGAAGGCCTTGGCGACCTGCACGGCCGCGAGCCCGACGCCGCCCGCGGCGGCGTGCACCAGCACCCAGTCGCCCGCCCTGACGCCCGCCCGGACCACGAGCGCCGCGTAGCTCGTCGGCGCGGTCACGAAGAGCCCGGCGGCCTCGCCCGACGACCAGCCCCGGGGCTGCGGGAACAGCGCCGCCTCGGGGGCGCAGACGCGCGTGGCGTAGGCGCCCTGGCTCGCTCCAAAAACCCTCGTGCCGACAGGGTACTTTGGGCTGGGGTTTCCGGAGGGCGTGGCGGCGACGACGCCTGCGAATTCCATGCCGGAGATCCAGGGGAAGGGTGGCTGGTGCTGGTATTTGCCTTGGACCTGGAGGATGTCGAAGAAATTGGTGGCTGCTGCGTGGACGGAAATGAGGTATTGATCGGGGCCCGGGGTTGGGTCCTTGAGATCAGTGACCTTCAGATCGTCAAGGCTCTGGAGTCGTGATCAGTGGCCGTTGAACTGGGGAGAACACCACATGCGGCCTGGACTTGGGGGGTCCCTACTCACCTTGACATATTGGGCCACTTGTATTCCCTTCATCTTGACGACTGACTAGGTATTGCTCTTTCGTAAAGCCACTCGATGTCTATGACTCCTTATAATGATTTGACGATGAGCAGAGCATGCGCCAAAGTGAATGACAGTGGTAGGTCAATTGAGAAGATTGAATGCCACAGCCGTGGCATCTACTATCCGGGGTAAATATCCGCTATTGCGGAGAGCCGAGGCACTTCTGTCGCAGGGACAGGGGGCCCAACGCTCTCGCATGGGGGTGCTGCCCAGCCCTGCCAGCCCGACCTGGACTCGGCGCCTACTTATTATGTATGTACAAGCAGATCTAGTTCTGCACCCAAAGTGACGATGGACTCGTTCTATCGAGACTGAAGAGGACTGGGCATACAATTACGCATTTTCGTCTAAATTCCGGTATCGAGCCAGCCTATTACTGATGCTGCCACCCGAGATCAAATCCTCGCAACGGGAACAGGGTTGTCGCCTGGGCAAATATTGGCCGGAACATCGCGCCTTCATCAAAGCCCTCAAACCGAGAAATGCACGAAATGCTGGTGCTTTCAACGCACCAAGACCCGTCGGCCTCGGCATTCTCGCCTCTTAAGGGAGTGTAGTCCAAGAGTAATATTGAGGCCGCTGGTCCCTTTCCTGGTGTCTGAGCAGCTCTGTCCCCTCTGTTTCAAGCCGTCTGAGACTGTTCAGGTTCAAAAACTAGCTTGTAATCACTTCTGTTTTATGCGGCAATTCCGTTTCACATGCGGCAAGTCGACCTGTCCCATCATCCGCACAAGTGATTGAAATCTTCAACATGAGACCAGCAAGTTGCTTTGATCACTCATATTGCAACATCCTTGAGCTTCGTCATGCTGGACTCGGGCAACCTCATGGTCGGGTACAACAGACCGTTGGGATTCATCCGCGCGCGCCTGGCCTTCTCCGCTGCCTGCTCCTCAGCTGCGGCCGTCCTCTCGGCCTCGTCGTCTAACAGTGTACCCTGTAGACTGAGGTAGGTGTAGTCGCCCGTAGACCCGCTCGAGAAGTTCTTGATGCGGAAGTAGATCTTGCCGTCGACCTTGTCGCCATTCTCGTCGACCCAGTAGCCCGTGCTGCGCAGGCGGGGCGTAGCCTCTGAATCCTTCTTACCTCCACCTTCCTCTCCCTCCTCCTCGCCCTCACCTTGACCCGCGCCGTCCGCCTCTCCCTCGCCCTCCATCACCTGTTCCGCGGACGGATCGTCTTGTGCGATGTCCTCCTCCTCCTCCTCCTCCTCCTCCTCCTCCTCCTCCTCCTCCTCCTGCTCGACCCACTTCCACCCCTTCGGCAGGCTCCTCCTCGAGATGCTGGCGTTGAACTTCTGAAAGCACACCACGCCGATGTGGCCCTCGCTCTGCAGGTTGATCACGCCCTCCATCCACGCGCCGCGCGACGGCACAAACAGGTGCAGGTCGGCCGTCAGCCACGCGAACGGCGGCGCGTAGCACTCGAACGACTCGAGCACCACGGGCGTGTCGTCCGTCGGCGGCGGGGCCCCGGGGTCCGCCCGCCGCGGCCGGTCCGACAGGTTGACGTTCTCGTACGCCAGCAGCACGCCCTTGAACTTGGGCGAGTACCGGTTCAGCATCGGGTCCAGGTACTCGCGCGCCGTCTTGGTGAGGGGCTCGTCGAAGGCGGCGGGCCAGATGGGGATGCGCTGCGAGAAGGTCTGCGTGAAGAAGGGGTACTGCCTGTCCGCGGGGACGACGGCGGCGTCGGCTTGCTGGTTGGGGGCTTCGGTGTGCGAGGACGCGCTCTTCGTCTTGTGTTTCTTGGCTTTCTTGTCCTCGCTCTTGTGACGCTTGTGCTTCTTTTCGGGGGATGCGGCGGCTGCTTCTGTGGCGCCATCGAGAACCTCGGTCTCTATGTCTTCTGACCTGTCTTTGCGCTTCTTGTTCTTGTCCTTGCTCTTCCTCTTTTTGTCTTTCTTGGTAGACTGGGGCGCCTCGGCCGCTTCGTCCACATCCATCTTGTCGGCGGTGTCTCCCTCCTCGTGTCGGTGCTTGCGCTTCGACTTCTTGTGGCGCTTTTGCTCGTGATCGGAGTCCATATCGGCGGACATGTTGTAGCTTTCGAGATTGCCCTCGGGTGCGAATGTGAGTGCAAGTGCAGATTCGCGATGGCGATCCTACCATTTTAAGGTCCGCAGCCCAGAACTTTTTTTTCTGCCGCGACTTTGGCCCGCGGCTCCAATTGACAGGGATTCCACGTCTGCAAACGGCACACCGCCCAGCGGAGATGTCGTGTTTTACCACTTATTCGGCACCTACCATGAAAACAATGTCTGGAGTCAAGTGGTGGATTATGAATCTCGATAGTGCATCAGTCGATTTACGCTACAGTATGCGTGCCTCAACTTAGAGCTCGTGCTCCACCTTTGTGCAAACTCAAGCGCTGCATACAAGTCCAGCGCCTTGACACGCCCAGCTAGCGCGCACTTCCATCCTCGCCGGCCAGGTCACGAAAAGAGAATGTAGCCAACATGAAGATTAGACATAGCTGCAATTCTGCACAATCTTGGAGCCGTTCTCTTTGCATGTCCTATTCACGCTGTTGACCACTTGTATGTGATGGCGACAAAACTTGAGGGCGTTCTTGCGACCGCAAACAACCGTCTTGACTCGGTGCTACAGTGCAGCGTTTCCACGCTTCTACGCCACCGTGCCTCTGCCGAAGACCATGTCTCATGCCATACATTGTGATGCTCAGCCTCGACCGACGATGGAGGACATGTCGTAAGCCAATGGGGGCCGGAGGCCAACGGCCTGGCATTGCTTGCCGATCGTTTGAGTGCCGATGACGGGAGGCTTCGAGTTGGCAGAGCATCTTTGATAAGTTGTGTGGTGATTTTCCGAAACTTCAACCCTTTTCGATCTTGCGCCGCGTCTCCTTCTCCTGGCGATGTTTTCGCTTGGCTTCTTTCCTTGCCCGGCGCTCTTCTTTCGTCTCTGGCGTGGTGCTCATCTTCTTGCTCTTCGTAGCCCTTGTCGCGGCTTCTGTCGTGCTGTCTTTGGCCTCCTTCGACGTGTGCTTGCTTTTCTTCGTGCTCTTGGTGGGCCTCGAGGCCTCCGCAGCCGCAGCATCCTGCTTTGCTAATTTTGCGGCCTTCTTCCTTCTCTTCTCCTGTTTCCGCGCCCTCCTCTCCTCCTTCGACTCCTTCCTCGGAGGCGCCACCTCCGCCTCCGGCGTCGCATCCGTCGACTCGTCGCCCTCATCACGCTGGAGCGTACCCTGCAGCAGCCCGCCGCTGACAAAGAACGAGTACAGCCCGTTGGCCCCGGCGTACTTGCCCGGGCCGGAGGCCAGCAGCCCTTCCAGCTTGGTGCCGCCCTTGGCGCCGCCGCCGGTCTGCACGACGCTCGTCTTGCTCGACGTGTCCAGGCTCTTGAGCTGCTCGTCGAGCGCGTTCAGCCACCACTGGTCGCTCGTGACGTGGTTCTTGCGGCCGACGCCGAGGACGTTGTTCTTGCGCGACACGAGGATCGGCTTGGCGAGGCCGATCTTGTCGTCGGTCTTGTGGAGTGAGTGGCCGGAGCCGCGCCACCCTTGGGACGTGAGGAGGGCGTGGGCGTCCATTGCGTCTGTCGGAGAACTGCGGCCCAAGGGGGGGAAGGGGGGCGGGAGGTTATGATGGCAGTACGGTGCGTTGTACTGTGACCTCGAGTGTTATAAAGGTGAGGGCGATTTTATCATTTCGATGTGTGGTGCGTACTGAGCAAGTTGCACCTCTTGAGGAGCATCCCAGTCGAGAAGCACTCGGCAAGTCGAAGAAAATTTAGTGGGGCCGTAGTGATTAGCTAAGCGCCTAGACGTCACTTCATTTCCAGGCCGTCCAGCCGCCCACACTGAGACAAGTTCATTCATAGCAAGCAAGTACTGTAAGACACGCCGTAATTTCTTGCTCTTGAGGGTAGTCTCTGCTAATGTCGTCCCAGGCTGCTCAAATTGGCTATGCTCTTCCAAGATTCTGTATCCTCCGATACGCCCTCGTATGAGCTGCAGCTGTTCAGCAGTTTCGAAGGTCGCCTATCGTTGGTTCTCAGAGCACCCTCCTACGTGATGGTATGATCCAGTCAAATTCATGATTTATCTGTCATATTACATTCAAAAACTTTTTATCTTCCGTAGGTTGTCAGACGCTTGAGAAGCGCGACCGTGGTGCGCCATCAATTCTAGGTATTTATCTCTCTACGGTCAACATCTCCTTGTCAGGTTACGTTATCCTAGATGCGATGCTGTCTGTCAGTATGGGGCGCCTAGTTGACCTGAAATTAGAGATCAATGTCTTGGCGAAACAAGATATAGGTTGCCGAAGAACGGGAGACGAGGAGTCCCCTTGGTTTGCTTGGTTTGCTTGGTTGTTATATATATAGAGCTCATGCTTCTGCCTTCCAAATCCCACACAGGCTCCTGACGCAGTCGATCTTAACGATACTTTCCGAGTCACCAAATACCACGACTGGGGGAATGCCCCATTCCTTGGTCATCAAGTCCTCGATCATCTGAACGATGACTTCCACTGTGGTGTTGACTCCGTTTGCCGCCGCCACTTCGCCCCCTCCCCAGTCTCCGTTATAGCTGGTATGCAGACCCTCAATGAAGTAAATGCCGCCCGGCTTGATTGCCTTCCATAGGGTCGTTAGACTTGCTATTTGCTGGTGCACGCTATGCTGGTAATTCACGAGACGGATTAGCAGCTCACTCCTCGGGGAGCATCAATCATCTGAGCGAGCGCGAGGGCGAGCGCCGGCAGGATGCGAAGCAAGAGACCAGAAGAAGAAGAGAACAACTCACCCCACCACCGTCAATAATGATGTCAAAACCGCTTCCGTAGGTATGCAGGAAACCGTCGAGGAAAGCAACACTGTTCGAGTCACCAGCGACAATCGTAGCGCCCGGCACCTCGGCAGCCGCCCACGTCTTCGCACACTCTCGCCAGTGTTCGATGAAGTACAGATCGACCTCTGGAAAGTACTCGAGCCAGGTCTTGTACGAGGCGCCCCCGGCGTACGTCGTGGTGCAGCCCAGGCTGATCTCGAGCATCTTGGGCCTGGTGTGCCGGAAGGCCGGCAGGACCACGTCGTACATCTGCTCGTACGCGTGCCCGTCCGGGCCGCTCCCGACCTTGTCGCTGCCGCACCCCGTGGCGATGTCGAAGAAAGTGCCCGGCTTCTTGGGATAAGACATCTCGAACGTATCCGCCCCGAGGGTCCCCGCCTTGGCTTCCGCGCTCTCTTGGGCGGTGCCGGTGCCCGTCTTGGTCCGCCACAGGTCTGCGGCGTCGTCCAGCACGGCGCCTAGTCGCGCGCGGACTGTGATGCGAGGGTCGAAGATGAGGAGCAGCATGCTAAGAACCGCGCTGAACAGAGCGATGTGCCTATATTTAGGCCGTGTGCTTGTCGTCATTGGTGCCATTTTGCCCAAGTGGACAAGGGCTAACCCCTCTGGGGAGTGCTGGAAACCTTTGCAAAAGGGGAGAGCACCACCGCTGGAATCATCGCTCATGTGTGCTGGTGCGCAGCCAAGAGCAAAGTGGTCTGTCTTCTCAATGCCTTTAATTATAAGCCAAATGGGACGTGGCCGAAAAACGGGTGCGTTCGGGAGGCATGATATACAAACTTCGATTGAAATTGGCTCCAATGTCTTGGATACCACTCGTTCGTCGTCGGGGGGACTTTTGAGAAGGGGTAGTCTCAATTTTGACTCGTCTGCCACATTTTGGTAGGTCCAATTTGTAAATCTCTAGGAGGCAGGCCTCAATCCGCGAAATGACACTCGGCATTGGAATGAAGGGGAAGTTGTAGAAGTGTACTTTTGCAGCTGTCTTAGTCGCCCGATTGAGTACGAGGTATGTACACAAAGCTGGAGGGAAGCGCGGATCCTACACTGTGACCGGCCGCTGCAGATTTGCTGTGCCAATTGTTGTCCCTTGCTGAGTCTTACTTTTTTCTCTTTGCCCTTCTTTCTCCTTCCCAATCCCCCCCACCCCCCTTTCCATGCTCGCAAAAGCGTGTCTTGAATATCAATTCTGTGTATCATATTTTCCGGCAAATTATACTCTGAGAGACAACAGACCTATTTTTTACCTGTAACCTGGCTGGCGACTGCATTCGCCTAGACTGCACTGTTTCCGTAGGCTTTGAGGCTTGGCCGCTTGACTTACGTTTCATTCTTGTATTATTGGGACCCACAAAGCAGGCCTTTGGGGCTGAAATTTTCCGAATGATCTCGATCTGATCTTACATGCCACTTTTCTTCATAATGCAGTCATCTGATGAGTAGCTCCGACGGGGGCGTTGTGGCTGATGTCTTGCAGAGAACAATACCAGAGCCGTCAACAAGATGCTCACGTCATCTGTCAGTCGTCGGCTGCTCCTCAATATTGATCGGACGATCGCCCAAGCAGACAGGGCAAGGGCTTCATTGATATTGCTACAGATTATCGACGTGAAGAACGTGCGTACCAGATTTCCAATCAACTTTCGTCTTGTTGAGGGCATAGGTGCTAGCTCTGAAGCCATTCATGGATTGGTACTGTGAGAAACCCGCTATGTATGGCTATCGCGGGGAATTTTCCTGTCCGAGTACGACAGTGCGACGATAGACGGCAGACATGATCCAAACTGCTTCGCTTTGTTTTGGGCTTTTCAGAAATACTAAGAGATACTACCTAGAATTGTAAAATCCAATGCGATGACGACCGCCCCCCCTCCCAACACCCCGACCCCCGCGAAAACAGACCCCAGAGCGAAAGGAAGCCTCTGAGAAAAGGACTAACGTTCAAACTGTATTATAGTACTGTGGTCTTGTAGGGCGAAACCAGTAGTGAATGCGAGGTAATACGCCGCCGACCGAAATTGGCCCGATGTCCCGTAACCCGCGTAAGTACAAATTGGGGAATTCCTTGAGAGTGGGAAGTATTGAAGCGGGACAGCAAAAAGATAAGATTAATTCAGACTAGCAGCTGATTCCTCGAAGAAGCCGAGGCAGAAGAAGACAACCTGTATCGAGAACATTTCAAGTCTGGCTGGCTGGCGGTTTTGTCCTATATCCGCTCGCTGCACGGGCATGCGCAGTGATCGACTCTTCATGCCGCGCCTAGGCGGCCTAGGCGAACTGGGTAAGGCTATGTATGGTTAATCTTATCGAAAGGGAGCCATACTGTGTATAGCAATTCTTTGCATTCCCGGACCCATCGTGTCGATCGGGATGGAGGGATCAGCCCACGGGGAGTTGTCTAGGGAGGTTGTAACACGTGCTTGAAGCGCAGTGTTTTATGCGCATGCGGTCAGGTTCGTCCCACCATCATCTCTTGCAGTGGGCCACTTTCAGAGGTTCGAGTGATCTCATTGCCAACTGCGGGAGAGGCGTTGCTCTTGTCAGGTCGTACTAGTAGCGAACATGCAGACATGTCGGCCTGCATTAGCCTCGCCTGCCTTGTCGTCTCGTTGGCGGTTACATAGTGCTATAGCGGTCGGCAGTTCCAGAAATGGAAGCGGGACGTTTCAGGCTGGGCGTACCCGCTGCCTGGCCTGCGGCTTGCAACCTTAGGGTCGCCCACGGCCCTGGCTCCACTGGCCAGGGGCCCAGCGCGCAGGGGCTAACCCGAGCTAGGCGGGATTGGAGGCTTGCCAAAGCACACTAGAACAAAACGTCATGCGCTGCAGCCCTTTTCGCCTTGCAACCGCACTTTAAGACATGTGATCATGCTTTTCCTCTTTTCCCTCCGCATCACCACGCTTCCATCGCTGGCTGGTAACCTCCTGCGGAATTTTCATGCGAGAGCTCCTGGATGCACTCGTCCACTCACGTGCCCATTCCCATTCCCCCTCCCCCTCACCTATATCCTGGGAATCCTATGCGGATCTGTGCTGTCTGGACTGCTTGACTGTCTTCGTGCCGAGGCTTTGGCGAGGCCTGCTGGCCCCAACGCTGGCAGGCCTTCAGAGCTCCAGCCATGTGAAGGAAGGCGACTAACACAGAGACAAAGCGGGCTGTGCGCTGATCTGGCTTGCCATGGTACGGGCTGACGGGGCTGACGGGGCTGACGGGGCTGACGGGGCTGACGGGATGTACTACGGTGTGGTAAAGCACTCCGCAGGCTTCCTGTGCCGAGCAGGGCCGGGCCACTGCACTGCACTTTCTGCGCTCAGTCTACCGATCTTCATTGCGTCACACCTTCTGAGCGGCTCTGCGTACCTTTTCGTACCATATATATCCACACACCTACACACACACGACCCGTCGATTTACTCTTCTTCGTGCGGACCGCATTGCAAAAACTGTCCGAGACTCCCTGGCTGCCGCCCCCAAACTCTAAAACAAAGTCGGTACGAGGTGGTCTATATCTCCGCAGCCAAGCTCATCTTCGGGTGCCTCTTGCATTGCACTGCACGTCATGTTCAATTTGATCAGCTGGGCGCCTTCGTCTTCTGATCTGTTGTCCCATCCGCCCTGTCAGGAAAATCCCTCTTGCAGTTGAGAATATCCCAGCGACGGTGTTTTCATCTTTTTCCTTTTCTGTTTTATTCTTAATCTTCATCCTCCCGATTTCATCAAATACTCAATACCTTCCTTGAGTACCGTGTCTTTGGACCCATCCCGCGTCGTAGACATGGCGCTTCACAGAGCAGTCGCTGCCCTACTCATAATATCCAGTTATAATGTCCTCACCTCTGCCTCCAGCCCTCATAGTAATCCCGAGAGGACGGCCCTTGACCCCAGAGCACTGCCCAACTCCCCGAGCGGCAACTACGGACCAAAGGTGGTCTCATGTCCCTCCCCGGCCCCGACCATCCGGGACGCCGCCTCAGGTCTCAGCGAGAACGAGAGCGCATGGCTCACAAAGAGGCGCGCGGCCACCGTGCAGCCCATGGCGGACTTCATGGGGCGCGCAAACATCGACGGCTTTGACGCCGCGTTGTACATCAACGACCACGCCGAGGACGCCTCGGCCCTCCCCAACATCGCCATCGCCATCAGCGGGGGCGGCTACCGCGCCCTGCTGAACGGCGGCGGGTTCATCGCCGCGGCGGATAACCGCACGGCCGGGACGACGGGGGCGGGAGGCATCGGCGGGCTGCTGCAGTCGGCGACCTATCTGGCCGGCCTCTCCGGGGGCGGCTGGCTCGTCGGCTCGCTCTACAGCAACAACTTCACGTCGGTGGAGGACATGCTGCAGGAGGCGAGCGTCTGGCAGTTTCAGAACAGTATATTCGAGGGGCCGGACACGGGCGGGTTCCAGGTGCTCTCCACGCCCGAGTACTGGAACGACGTGCGCGAGCAGGTAAACGACAAGGCCGATTTGGGCTGGAACACGTCCGTGACGGACTATTGGGGGCGGGCGTTGTCATACCAGCTGATTAATGCTGCCGACGGGGGGCCGAGCTACACCTGGAGCTCCATCGCGCTGGATCAGAACTTGATCGACGGCAAGATACCGATGCCGATCCTCGTGGCAGACGGCCGCGACCCGGGCACGCGGATCGTCAGCCTCAACGCGACCAACTACGAGATCGGGCCCTGGGAGATGGGCAGCTTTGATCCGACGGTTGCCAGCTTCGCGCCGACGCAATATGTGGGGTCCAACTTCTCCAGCGGCTCCATCGTCGACGGAGGCGACTGCGTTGAGGGGTTCGATCAGGCCGGCTACGTGATGGGAACCAGCAGCTCGCTCTTCAACCAGTTCCTCTTGACCAACATCTCGACAGTCGCAAATATTCCCTCGATCGTGGTCGACGCCATCGAAGCCGTTCTGCAGAGTGTCGGGTACGTCAAAGTCGCCGCCTTCTTCTCTCGTGTGGCTCCTACATCAAGCTGACTCTTTCCCCCTTGCCTCCCCCCTTTCTAGCGACGACGACAATGACATAGCCCAGTGGGCAAACCCCTTCCAAGGCGTTAACCCCTCCACCAACCCCGTCTCGGACACAGCACAGCTCTCCCTCGTCGACGGCGGCGAGGACCTCCAGAACATCCCCTTCAACCCGCTCGTCCAGCCCCAGCGCGCCGTCGACGTCATCTTCGCCGTCGACTCGTCGGCCGACACAGACCTCAACTGGCCCAACGGCACCGCCCTCCGCGCCTCGTACGAGCGCTCCCTGGCGCCCATCGCCAACGGCACCCTGTTCCCGCCCGTCCCGGACGACCACACCTTTGTCAACCTGGGCCTCAACTACAACCCGACCTTTTTCGGCTGCGACGCCTCCAACTTCACCATCGACAAGACGCGGGGCCAGGTCGTCCCGCCCCTCGTCGTCTATATCCCCAACGCACCCTACACCACGACCAGCAACGTCTCGACCTTCGACCCGAGCTACCCGGTCCAGCAGCGCGACGACATGCTCACCAACGGTCTCAACGCCGCCACCCAAGGCAACGGCAGCGTCGACGCCAGTTGGCCCGCATGCGTGGCGTGCGCGGCGTTGAGCCGGAGCCTCGCGAGGACGGGCACCGCGGTGCCGAGCGGCTGCAAGGACTGCTTCTCCCGGTACTGCTGGAACGGGACGCTGGACACCAAGGACAACGGTCCCTACGTGCCGGCGTTCAAGGTGGGCAACGAGAGCAGCTCTTCTGCCGGGTCGGGCAACCCTGCCAGCGGCGGCAGTGGCGGAGGTAAGTCCGCCGGGGTGAGACTCGTTGCACCTGCGGGCGTGTGGAGTGCGGCGTTGGGAGCCGCTGGGGCTGTTATGCTCGCCGGCTTGCTTTGAGGACAGCGGCGCTGCTCCTTTGTTTTGTTCGGCGAAATATGGTCACTACAGGACGGCGTCATATGACTGGCAAAGGACGGCTGCAAATACCAAAGCCCATGATACTGCCTGGGCATGTTTGAAAATAATTATGCCTCAAAACACCTCGACGGTGGTGTCCCCAATCTGGTTATAAAATAAAAAAACTGACTAATCGACTATCCGGGGTATAATTGTTTGAACACCAAACTCCTCTATGAGTACTCTCATGTAGTGTAGGTTTGCTTTTCATCAACTTTTTTAACGTGCCTAACACTGTTGGGCACAAGCCGCATCCACTCCCTGAAGCTGTCCATTTTCCCGTCAGCGACCTCGATCGCGAAGATGTGCCTCGCAGACACCGGATCCGGGCGCGGGCTGGGGCACAGAAGAGGCCGCAGCTCGATAGACGCCGGTATAACACCGCGGGCTCTGACCAGGACATGGGATGGGCTGGGAAGATGCATGATCAACTCCTCGTCGGCCCTCGTGTCTTTGATGATCTTTGGATACTCGGACATGATGTGAGCATGCAGATCGGTGGCGCAGAGCGGGTCTCGAGGCGACACTGGGAATTGTGAAGCATGTGCTCGAAGCTTCTCGACGAGGGTCCTGGTAAACGCACAGCGGGGCACGGGGCTGCGATCGTAATCGTCGTAGGTGTTGGCCGCTATGACTTCTAGAGTACCGCGCCTCTTGCTTAGCTTATCGCCAAGATATGGACAGTCCATAATAATCAACGCGTCCGTCACCGACTCTTCAAGGTCTGCTTGTATGGGGTTCCAGCGGATGTCGATGGCCCCATCGGGGTTTGCAGAGCTGTTTGCAAAGCTGTCAGTCCCCGTGCGTGGTGCAAAAAGAGAGTTGAATCGAGAAGTTTCCCCCAAAATTTCGACGAAAAGACGTCGCCTAGACTGAAAACCGAATGTGCCCAAGAGAAACCAGCACAACTCACTTGGTTAGGACCATTTGCCGATTCCCGCCGAGGCGTGCATGCCCATTGTAGTAGAAGATCTTCAGCACTTCCCTCTGATCCTTCTGCCTAGTGAAGTTGCGGATTCGGTCCGAAAGCCATCTGTACGAGTCTGATGAGCCCTTGAGCGGTGGTATCGCGTCGACAACACAGTTGAAGTTGTATTGTGTGCTGAGCACCGTTTGCAGCTCCTCGACCAGGTCCCTCACATTGGGGAGATCATCCTCGGCCCAGAACAACAGCAGTGCCTCCACAGAAGTGTAGCGACCGCACTTCGAGAAGGAGAAGGAGTAGGCTTGTGATGACATGCAGGAGGCATCGTTCTTGGGTCGTTCGGGCGACATCAGAGAAGACAGAGCTACCTGGGCTGCCCCCATGAGGCGAGGACCTCCCGGCAAGGGCTTTCGTCCCTGCCCTTTCACCGTGGCAGACTCTGACAGAGGGCTTGGTGATGGCTCGGTTTCCACTTCCATCTCATCGGAACTGCGCTTCTGGCCAGCATTCATGGAACGCCAACCGTGTGGGCTTGCTGTTGTCGGCGGCGGAGGAATTCCTGTGGGTGCTTGAGGCTCGGCACTGTTGGAAGAGTGCATTCTTTCGAGATCCTCCCAGGTCAAACTATGATGTGATGGATCGCATGCCACTCTCCTGGTGCGACAGGGTAAACATGCACCGTGTTTTCTGATCAAGTTAGCCCTCGTCCTCTGTAGTGACGTCAAGGGCCCTGTACGACGCCGCTTCTGCCTGCGATGGTTCGCGTCCGATTCGTCGTTAGCAGAAAACACGCTCTGGCTGGGAAAGGCTGTTGGCGAAGAGGCCGTACTATGCGAAGTTGCGACCGTCTCGGCGGAGGGTTGACTCGCGTTTGTGACGGTCGTAGCGTTCGTCGACGTCGAGCAATGTGTATCCTTCCGTAGCGGTGGTGATAGCGAGCGGTCCTGCCGAAGAATCTCGCGAGTATTGTCATGATCAGGTCCGTATCCCCCACGAAGACCGTTTCTGAGACCTTGGTGTGGACTCTGGGTTCTCGCAACGAAGGCGTGCAGACTATGCTGGTCGGAGAGGGCATCGCGTGAAGGCGGTGCCTGTGACAAGCTCGGGGCCTGATGCATGCCGCCAGTCATCTTGCCAACGCCGCGCACGCCAGCATGGAGAGGAGTCGTCGATCAAGCGTCAATGGAAGCTGCCTGTCCGGGGATGTTCAGTCGGAAGTGCATTTGATGTCGGGTTCGACAAGATGATAAGTACATCCAGAGGTGAAGGAGGGCTTAGCAACAAACTTATGGAGCTCTATCCACCAGCCAATAAGCTTAAGTTGAACTGCTGCTGGAAGCCGTGAGAAGCCAAGTCCATTTAAACTTAGTTCGGAGGATTCAAAAATGGGACGAGATGGACATCTGAGACCGGGATGGAGCCCTGGAGAAAGGTGATGTGACGACGTTGGAAGGTGTGATCTGAGATTTGGGGGGGCAAAGCGGAAGGGGGCACGGGCTGCTTCCTAGCGAGTCGGAAGGACTGACTATCTTCAAACGGAAGGATTCGCTGGAGGGTGGGAAAAAGCCGCAGGCATGAAAGAGTCATACAGCGATACTAGACATGGCAACCAGTTGTAAAGGCTCCTTGGGATTTTGGAAACCAAGGTGAGCCGTTTTGCGCACGTACCTTGGGGGGAAAAGGCGACAAGGCGGCCCGCTTCTGCTGGAGAGCAGGCCGATTATCGATTGGTAGTCCACTTTCGCAAGGACCCAACCTTCGACCGAGTCCTGGTGAGGGGCTGTGAGCGGCCGACGTGGTGCGACAGCGTCGACTTTGAGAGCTTGCTGTATCTAACTGTCGATAGACGGCACCTAGGCGCCTGTTGAAGCGATGATGATGAGGATAGCCAGATTCGCCCAGTCTGGCCGATGGGAATCCACAAGGAGTCGAGCATATATCTTGGAAGGCCAAGCGGCGAGCTAGCGGTTGCACGAGAACTTGCATGTGCACAAGCGCATGGCTCTGGACAAGACGGTACTGACGACCTTTGAGGTATTTCAAGACATGTGCCTTCAGACCAGGGAGTACGTAGAGCGGGTCGTACTGTGGCACGCTCCGGAGCAGGCAACCCCAGGTGATTGAAGATTAGTCTTCCGCCTCCGCGGTGGACGGTGGGTACAATGGAATCTGTTCCATACACGACGTTCTATCGACAACGTCGCTGTGTACTGTAGCAGATGGGACCCTAGTCTTGTTGACCGTGGGGACTCCCGCTTACTGCACTGCCGGTAAAGCGAGATGTCGCTGCGCGGACACAGCTCCTCGACCAGTGTATACGGTAGGTACTATACTTTATATGCAGCAACGGGTCCGCACCACAGGAGCCTCTTGGCGGCTCAGCAATCATTCAGGTTGCCGGGCGTTCAAAGTGCCAAAGCAACGCTCTAGATGACACGGCCTCACACCGTTGGAGGTGAGCCTGTCGTTGCTACGAGTCCCCGAAGCTTTAAGGTTGTTGCCTATGATCGTCTCGTCCCGATCGATCGGATGGTGGAACCTTGACCTAGCTCCAGGGTCACAGGCCAGAAGCTATATCGCGGGACAGCTATAGCTCAGGGTCTCCAAGCCTGGGCCTCAGGCGCCGTGATGAGGTGTTGCACCCTTGACCATGGGAGGAAGGGTCCATGTGCAGCGACGGGGTCTTGGGTCTGGGCGGTCCGTGCTGATGTCGATCTGGTGTTGGTTTCGTGGCCCGTGGGGGCCTTTTGCCCATCACAGGCCGTTGAAGCTTGCCGACAAGGTTGATCAAGATCAGCAAGGTTTGAGATGGCATCCATCTCGTCGTCCAGCGTACCAGCATGAGATGTCGAGCTGCTGCTGTGGAGAAAGTTCTGGAGTGGCCCAAGAGGCAGCTGCAGCCAGGCAGCGCGGTAGCATGACGGTAGCACAGCGGTGCGACGCACAGCAGGACATGGCACGGCACCGCATGACATGATGAGGTCGGACTGCGCAGAGCAGGTCGGTGCTGGGCGGGTGAGAGGCGGGAGGACCTTAGAGTTGATCGCGTAGCGCGACAATGGCCGAATTGGTTTCCAGATCTTGCTGCACACAGAGTACATACAGTACGGAGCCTGGACCGTGACGCCTGCAAGATGGCACTGTCCCAGGACTGTGCTAGCCAAGTGACAGTACTGCGTACAAGGCCGCAGTGTCGTGTCTTGAGGGGTCTCTGGGGTCGTTCATGTCGGCCGACAGATCTACTATCCCGTACCAGTAGTAAGGCATCTCAGTGCAACGCATGGGCCTCTTGAAAATGCTGCCTCTGTCGTCGGAAGCAGTCTATCATATAGTATCATGCCATGGACCATGGTTGACGGTCTCGGTGTTGCCCGCGATCATGACAGGACAGATTGGAGTGACGAAGACGGTAACATCGAACTCAATCATCGTCCGTTGCCACTCGAAAGCGTATCGGAGCTCTAGACCGTGAACGTGTGGTGGAGAGACTTCCAGGTCGTTGTGTTTTGTTGGCCGACAATAAATACGTGAAATGCCGCCTGTCTGCCTGTCAAGCCAAGCCGAGCCAAGCCCAACCCGCACTCACAATGGCAAGCAGCGAGTCGGTTGTGGCCATCAGGACAACATCAGGAGAGGAATTGCATGGTCAGATCTCGCCGAGCGGACGGATGGAGATGCCTGAGATGTGGTCACCGGACGGTGGTGGTGAGGCTGCAGGCTGCCGGGTTCCGGTTGCAGGTCGCAGGTCGCAGGTGAGAGAGGTGGGTGAGGTGTGAGAGGTTTTGACCTCGGGGATGAATACTGTGCCAAATCCTATGCGAGGGTTTGGGTGGGGTTCGTTCACCTACCTCTTGCAGCCCTTACCCCTGTAAAGTGCCTTGTCCGAGTACGGGGTGCGGGACACCAGCAGACCAGAGCACAGAACACAGAACAATGACTGCAGTCTTGCTCTGCAGGTGCGGTGGATGTGCAGTCGCGCTAGCAGGGAAGGGGCCAGGAGGTTCGGGTTCAGCATCAACATGAACCGAGCCAATCGAATACTGTCAAGAGGGAGGCTAGCGCGAACCTGGGCCCCTGTCTCCCATGGGCCCCTGTCTCCCATGGGCCCCTGTCTCCCATGGGCCCCTGTCTCGTTCGACCTCACCTCTGGCAGGAGCACAGTCCTGTCTAAGCATCGTACTACTTGGGTACGACGTACGCACTATTACTCTACATAGCATCATGCAGCAGTGACACTATACAGTCAAAGTAGCTCCCAAGTGCTGCTTGCCTCCCCCTGCGCTGACCATGTCACCACACCCTGCACACCTCATACCGTCCTCCGTCTTACATACGTCCTCCTGTACTCCGTACATATCTTCACCGGGGAAAGAAGCTAAGTCTCTTCTTTTTTTCCCCTTCGAGATGCGTCCTGCGCCTTCGATTGGCTGCCGAGCTCTCCACCCTCTCGGCGTCGTGGCCTCTTGCAAAGAGCTGGTGTTTCCAAGCAAACAAACACACGCACCGACGGGCCTTGTCCGGGCTCGAACACCGCAGGCTCTGCCGCGAGAGGGGGTGGAGTAGTGTTCGAGGTTTGTTCAAAGGGCTGTGGTAACCTGGCAAGATACGGAGTCACTTGCAGCAGGACCCTTTGAGGCGAGAGGATCTCGCGGTTGTGCTGGAACCTGCAAGATGATTTCCATCTGCCTCATGCAAGTCCAGTCCTGGACCCGTCTCGCCGGTGCAGCCCCCCAGAGCGGGGCCATCTAGAGCCTCGGAGGTTGTTGCCACGGTCCTTCGGCCTTGTCGTCCTCGAACGATCATGACCTCGGGACATATTTGTGACTCGGCTTGACACGCCACGAGATTGCGCCTCGCAGGAGCGCCAGGAGCGACATGGCACATCCACCCGCGCAGAACTTCCGACCCTCCAGCATGCAGACACGTCCTGACATCAAACCAAACAGCCTTGACTCGAGACATCCCCACAGTTAATATGCACCTCAACCCTCTCGGTCGAGCAGCGCCACCCTTCTATGCGCTTGTGGCAACGCCTTCTCCAGTATCGACCGGTATGAGCAAGCTGATCGTCAACTGGAACAGAAACTCGTCGTTGCCTCTCGCTCTCGCGGTTGTACCAGTACAATATGTGTCCATGCAGGCGTTGTGTTCTGCCATGCCAGATCGTCGAGCATCTAACAACTTCTTGGAACCCACGCCCCTCTACTGCTACTTTGTATGTATGTAGGTCGTTGCTCCAAAGACCCGCCCGTGGCTGTGTATTCAAGTCTGCCCGTCTTGCCGCGTCGTCGCCGTCGTCTTCCGTGTTGTTGTTTTGTTGTCATGCAGGAGCAGCACAGTCACCGTGCTTCGCGTCAGCCTATCAAAGCTTGTACGTCGCGACATTCTGGCGCCGGAAGCACACACGAGACGTCAGGACGGGTTCCGTAAATAGATCGCTGTGACCGGGCGCGCTTCACGCCAGCCTCTCCTCCTGCGACCTGAACCTGTCAAGTGGGCTGCTTTTCCTCCCGCAAATATGGCTCTCGAACAAGTCAGCCAACCAGCGGCAGATGCTACCTCTCCTCGCCTGCCTCCTCCATCCGTCCAATCACGTCACACACTATTGCGATGGGGACATGGAGTCAACGGCTGCCTGCCCGGGATACAAGAGCCGAAAGAAGAAAAAACAAAAACACGGAAAGCCACCTGCCACCATGCACGATCCAGGTAGACAACTGGGAACGCGGCTTGTGGCTGACTATCTAGATATCGCCGTCACACAAGCAGCACCGCAGGACGGCCCATGCCGAACCGAAGGGGGGGGGGGGCGGGGCCTGTGGCGGACTCAAAGGGCCCGCGTGCAGTCAAAGCTGCAAGCCAAGGAGGCCCTACGTGCTTCCAGGGACATTTTCCGTCCTATCACCCAACTGACATGCGTCCCGTCCCGCATCTCCCAGAAACGTCTTGTCTCATATCCACGAGTCACCTGGTTCAAAGTGTCAAGTGTCACGCAGGAAAAAAAGCTCCACTCGGCAGAAGTAACGACGCATATAGGCATCTTTTGGGACTGTACTTCGTACACACGCGCCCGTGGCTCACTTGGCCACATCTCCGGGGCGACGACCACAAGAACACTAGCTGCAGAAAAATAGAACCAACCTCTTCAATTTTCTCTGCCTAATCTCTGGGCTTCTTTCACCGCTGCTCTCTTGCGGTACGAAGAGTTGCATTTCCCTCCATTTTGGCCCGCGTCGTCCCAACAAGCTCCGTCAGACCGCGCATCAGTAGTGTCATCTGCTGATGACGGGCCATGATGATCACAGCAGACGGTTCCAAGACCGTCGACAACTGGAATCTTTGGCGTCCGAGGCATTTTCAACCCAGTGACTGACCACTATCAGAGACTGTGTTTAGGGCCCCCGTCAACGGCTTTCTCCGAACGGGCATCGGGTTTTGGAAACCTTTGGGGGGAAAGGGGGGGGGGGCGATGATGGCTCGACATCGGGGGATTTCGTAACGCAAGATGGAGTAGTCTATGTCCTCATTCTTTGCTCCGGTCTTGCCACTAGTCGTAGTCATGGGACTTGCATGGAACGATGTGCTGCCAAAGTGAGTCTTACTAGTAGTACCAATTCAGGTGTGAATCACGCGTTCAAGTCTGAACGGCATCCAGGCCGAAGGCTCTGTCCGTGCAGTCTGTATCTAGCCAGTCAGTCTGTCAGGCTTGCGCTCAAGTGCTGTCCTTGTTGTCAAGGCTTTTGATGGCTCTCGAGGTATCATGATCTCCCGACCGTCAGCTGTCAATTTCAAATGATGCGGTATAACGCTAGCTGGACTTCACGCTGCCCATCACGCCCGATCTCGTAGAGCTGTCCGACGGCGCCGCAGGGAGGAAGGTAGGTGTGGTGTTTGTCGCCATCGGGGGCAACCCTGGGCCACGGCCCAAAGGCGGTCCGTCGCTGCGCTTTGACCGAGCTCATGGCAGCCCGAGGGGTTTCACATGCATACCCGCGCAAGAGGAAATTCTGTTTCATGAATCGAGCCGGTCAGCTATGCTCTCGGGCTCGCATGGTGACGAGATGTTCCCAGAGGTCAGACGGACAGAAACGGTCAAGATCGCGGTCTTGATCGGTACCAGGTAAGGCCTTTGGACGTGTGCTAGACTCGTTTCGATGGAGCCGATCTCTCTGACAGATGACATACGTATGATACGGGCTGGGGGAGGTTGAAGGAAGGCAACGTCTTCAGCGTTGGTGGACGGGTGATTTATCTTGCGGACTGCCCGCGCCTCAAGCTGAACAGGGATAGCCGTGTCATGCTTCACGGCAGCACGTATGAATGCCTTTTACTGGCACAGCAAAGTTACAGAGCTTCTAATACAGGAGCTGGGCATCATGCGAGTCTTTGGGGCACAGGCACCGCCCCGGGCATTCCCCTCAGTTTGAGGCCATGGGTAAATCGGCGTCGATGAGTAACTACATGTAGGTAGTCTCTATGGGGCTTCGCGATAACCAGCGCTTGCCAAGCTGAGTCGATAATTATGGTCCTTACCTTCAGAGATCCTGGGAATCTTTCGTGCAAGTGCAGATCAACCCGATCGCCGATTCTGCCATCAAGTATCACCTTGGAGGGCCATTGAAGTCCTCGACTGGGATATATCTGCACATACGCCTCGGGCAATATTTGGAACCGTCCCATGAAGCTTGAGGCATGCGTTGAACGAAATCGACTAGAGTGTTATGGCTGTTTACGACCAGGGCCACCAAGAAGCTGGTCTTCCAAGGGCTCCCAACAACGTGACTTTGTTTCGTGTCGTTTGTAAGGTTCGGTGACTGGGAAAGGCCGTTGGGGTGATCTCAATTACATCGAGAGCCGCTCTCAACTGGGCATAAAGGTGACCATCGTCGCCTTGGCCTCGTGCCAGAGTGGGGAGGGGTGGGGAGGGGTGGGGGAGCTCGTTCGCCATGTGGCTTCGACCGCGGGCGACTTTAAACCGCTTCAAGCCTGAGCCCATGCCTTTCAATATGACCCGCACTGCCACTGCCAAGCACTACCAGCCTTCTGATCAGCCGCCCTGAAAACCGGGCCGGTCAGCTCTGCGTTTCTCTTCGGCTTCATGAGAGACTCGATGGCCGGTGAGGCCGTGGCGCGGTATTTACCAAGCTCTGGAATCACATCCATCTTGGTCTTTATTGCACTGATCGTTGTGGTGGTCACCTACACACTGCAAGCTCAGTTGTGCCGGCACCTCGAGCCAAAGGCCTGGACAAATCTCGTCGGAAGTCCTGTAGCGGACAAGTCTGAAGCGTTGAGTCGCAAAGGCAGACCTTGGGAAAGGAGAAAGTTCTCGGCCTCCAAACCCGACCCTCAAGTCGAGTAATTGCGTCAAGAACCGCTTCCGTACTTCTCTTTTAATGACCGCGTTCCAGAGACAATAGATCAGAACGTCAACAGTGGTTGTGCCAGGTCTGCAACAAGCCCACCACCTAGGTATCTTGAACGCTGCTGAGCCCGTCTCGTACTCCGTTAACGGCATGTGAGCTCAGCTGGCATCAAAGACGTTATATTGGTGGTGAAGCCCTTCAATGTTCAACGCGGCTTTTTTGCCTAGTCAGTCAGGCCTAGTACCTACCCCGGGACCTCAGCAATAAGACTTGCAAATCCTTGGCTCATCAGATATTGTCTTCCAAGCGCCACCTCAAATATACTGTCTTCTCGTGCAGATATCAATGGTTCTCGCTGAAAAGTGTTACATCACGCGTCGTCCATTTCTTTACTGTGCCAAAGTGAAGAAGTACATAGATTTGGACCGCAAGCAAGGTACTGACTGCTAATTCAAGCTGGGGTGATCGTCCCAGGGTCGGCCTTTGTCTTCTACAACCTCGAACGTCCTTGACATGTTATCGACCTCCCTGCTTTTAATTCGAGCCAGAGAACAATGTTCTTTTCTTGCGTGGTGTGCAGAAAATGGACACTGGCTAAAGGCCCGAGCCCTAGCTCAGCATCCGCACCACCTGGGCAGTGTCCGAGTACCTCGCGCCGGCGTCGTCCTCAGACTTGGTATACGGTCGCTTTGATGCGGCTGAAAGAGTGCTGTGCCACATCTGACACCCGCTGTGTCATGTGTATCAATCATCTCCGGATACAATGAGCCATGCTCGCTCCGTGCCGCAGATCAGATGAGACGACGGCGGTGACATGACTGGCGTAGCGCGAATCGTATTGGTGTGCGCGAGAAATATCATCATTCCAATTACTTCAACTCTCATGAGGGTGGGATGAGTCACGGGCTTGCTGTGTAGAGTCGATGGCTGAGTGGGATGGAGCTTTGGACTTTGCACCGATGGCCAGATACAGTACTAGTAAGTAAGATCACTTCCCCCCAAAGACTGCAAAGCGTGCCGGGAAACACCACGCCTTGAAGAAGGATTTCGCATATAAGAGCTAAAATCTGGGTGTGTCTCAAATGTCCATGCTGGGGCAAAATGTCCCTTGTGAGGGTGACTGTATCACACCAAGATGATTCATCGTCATCCACTGGGGGAATGGGGCTCTTCAAGCCTAGCGGGAATATGGCATACGACTTTCACGCAATGCAGATACTCGATGCTCTTCAACCGCCTTGAGGCAACGTCCAACGGAAGTTGTTCAGCACGACGGTTTGAGTGGTTGGTATGGACGAACAATCTGTTGTACGCAGCTCCTGCAAATACTCCAAGACACCTAGGTACTACAAATTGCAAATCAGTATCCGGACTATTATTTGAGTATGACAAATTGAATTGACCGAATCACTCGCGGATAGTTGACATCAGAAGATGAGCAGGGAATCAAGATGCGCATTGCGCGTCGTGATGTCGCACAAGGTAGTTACAATTCTAGACTCGTTCCCAAACTGCAAGGATGCTACTTCGGCAACAAGGTCGTATCCTTTTCCCCACTTCACCTCATCATCCCACCAAAGTCAAATCACGGTACGCACATCTGTCCCAACGATACCCCGTCAACAAAAGCCAACCTTGGCCGCCATGAAAGTCGTCGTTATAGGTGCCGGCCTCGGCGGCCTCACCGCAGCGTACCGGTTCGCCGATTCCGGCCACGCGGTGCAGGTCCTCGAGCGCAGCTACGAGCTCAACCCGCAAGGGGGTGGCATGAACGTCAGGCCATCTGCGAGCCGGATTCTGCAATCATGGGCCCTCGGCCCGGACATGGAACAGATCTCTCACGTCACGTCCCACTCGCTACTCCGGGACATGACAACCGGCGATGTGACGATGCGGAATATCGCCGTTGACATCAGCGAGTACCCGGACTGGGGGCTTCTGCGACAGGATGTGATCAGGGTTCTCTACCGGAAGGCCCTCGAGGCTGGTGCGGTGGTCTCGTTTGGGAAAGGCGTCGCGGATGTCGAGGACGATGCAGCAAAGGCAGTGGTGAGACTGACGGACGGCACGACGATGAGAGCCGACATGGTACTGGCCGCGGATGGGATAAGATCCAAGACCCGCTCCAGTGTGCTCGCAGACCTCGACTGCGCCAAGGACCCCATCGTCAGCCGTACCACCCTGTATGGCGTCCACATCGACGACGCGGACCTCGCATCACGACCGGGTACTTCGCGGCTCACGGACCAGACGCATCTCAACGTCTGGATGGGCAAGGACGGTTTTGTCGTGACGCGACACAATCCCAAACTGAGATCTGTGGGTTTGCTGTTCGGGGTCAATAACGAGACGGATCAGAAGAGCCTGTGGGAAGAGCAGGGCGATATCGGCTTCGTGCGAAAGTTCTACAAGGGCGCATGCAGCGAGTTGGTCCAGGCCTTGGAGGTGGCTGAGACCTGCGACCGTTGGAAGCTGGCGGAGCTACCTGACCTGCCACGATGGACCAGCAAGGCGGGACGGATACTGCTGCTGGGCGATTCCGCCCATGCGATGCATCCAAATGCGGCCCAGGGGTTCTCTTTGATCATCGAGGATGTTGCTGTTCTCGATTTCCTGATCAACTCCCGGGATCGTGAGCCTAAAGACATCCCCGCCATCGCAAGACTGTGGCAGGATATCCGGAAGCCAAGGGTGGACCGCATCAAGGCGTATGCCCGCTGGAATACGGCTATGTTCTCAGGCGATCTGCGAGCTCCCTCCAACGACGTCGATAAACGAATCGTCAAAAGCCTGAAGGAAACTGCACCAGACATGAATGCCAAATTCCACTCATCCCGGTTCTTGAAGTGGGCACTAAATTACGATGCTATCGCAGAGGTAGGTCACAGCCATAGCTCCTATGGACTCTGGTCTACAATCTACTGCGGTTCGAGGGAGATAGCTGACACTTGAACAGGCTAGAAATTATCTCAAAACATCTCAGGCTAGATTATGAGGAGAGAAGTTGGTGATAACAGAAGTGAAGGGGTTTGCAGTGTCCGGGGAGGGGAGCTGCGCTGATGAGGGTCGAGACAACCTTACAACATTAGACGTGACGTCGAAAGAGTGAAATAGAGACACACATCGGAACAAAGGTGCAGTGATTGAATGCCACTCAGCCTGTTCTCAGTTAGTTTGTATCATTGTAACAGGAAGACATATGGTAGCTCTTGCAGCCGTTTGGAAGGAGGCGAAATATGCCTGTGTGCTTACATATGTAATGAATCTTTTCCGAAACAGTTTTACCTGCATTTGTGTTGTAGACGACACAGTAGCAACCTAGGGAATTCATCTGAGGAGTACTCATGGAAATTTCAGCATTAGATCAAATGGTCTGGGACCAAGTCCAGCGGCGTAAAAGTATTCGTTTTAACACAATAAGCCGGTAAATCCTATAGGCTATGGTGGTTTGAACGTCTTGTTAGAAATTAGGGTATAGTTGCAACGATAAGGCGCATTCTGAGCATTCAATGTTTACTTACTTACTCCTCCAGACAGTATGTCTACCACATAGAACGACCTCCCGCCGCGCCCGCGAGACGGAACTACTATCAAAAGCAAAACAAAAAAAAAAGAAGAAATTAAAGATGACCGCAGGGGAACAACATTGAAACGGCTGGTACAGGACAAAATGCCATTCCACCCATGTTTAGAAACTTATTTGCTACCACTTTTGTTCGTAGATTACTTTAAGTTGGTCCTCTTCTTCGTCTTTTAGCAGTAAAGTTTGAAAATAAGTTTGTTTTAACCGTGCTTGTTTTTCTCACTCTCTGCCCTTTCACCCTCTGTCTTTCTCTCTGTCTTTTATATATGTGTGTGTATAAAGGTATATATATGTAGGTGTAGGTGTGTGGGAGTGCAGGTGTGTGTCTTTCTCTTTTGGTGCCCCCCCCCTTCTCTCTAGCGCGCCAGTCGCAATTCATTGACAACCTTCTTCGTTTAAGATTGTTAAATCTGGTTATTTTATAAAGCAAATCAGTAATGAACCATATAAGGCTTTAACCTAGAGCCTAAGGCTTTTAATCAACTAATCCAATACTAATTTAAACACTATGCTTATTAGATTAAATTACTATGCTTAAATATAATTTAAATTAGATTATTATATTAAATATTTTTAAAAATAATTTAGTATATTAATTAAAAACAGCTATTAGTGCATTTTATACTTAAGTATTTATATTAAAAGCCTAAAGCTATTAAAGCTAAAGCTATTAAGGTGTTATAGTACCAAGTGGACCATAAGACCCACTTTGTATGATAATTATAAGAGCTAGCAAACCGCTAGCGCTGCTTTAGCTAGTTTTTTTCTCTTTTCTCTTTATACAATAATAAGTTATTTTTATAAACTTATAGTTTGCTTAGTTGTATTGTAATAGTTTATTATATCTTTTACTTAGTTTTTCGTTGCTTTTTAAAAGAGTAACATAGACTACTATATTTTGCAACGGCATAACTTTGCCCCTATACTACTAAGCCCTTGCTATATCTTTAACTAACCCTTTTCCTTAGGGCCTTTTACTCAACCTTTTTCCAGCTATTGCCTATGCCTTATATAATTAAAGATTTTTTAGCGATTTTTAACTGCTTTAGTTTCTTTTTAAGGGCAAAGCGGCAGAATTAGGCTGGGAAAAGCTCTATGCTATTTTTAAAGCTTTTAACTCTACTCTAACCTACTTTTAAAATATTATTTCTAGGCTTTAAGCAGAGGCCTTTTGCTTATTGTCTTCTCTTAATCTTCCTAGACCTGCTATTATTCTTATTTTTTTTTTAATAAACTATAGCTTTATAGTTTTACTACATATATGCAGCGCTCTTTTCTGCTTTTAGTAGCAAAGAAGAAAGCTTTAGCCTTTGCTAAAAGAAATATATAAACTGGAAGTCTCTTTTTTTGCTTACTTTGGCCTTTGATTAGCTAGTTTACCCTTAGCTTATTAAGCATATTTTTTACAAAGCCTCTTGCTTTTATAGCGATGCTTTTACTAAGGTCTGCTTTAATATTAATTATATCGCTTTTAACCTAAAGGTTAAAAGCTGGCTATGTAGATAGCGGAATATCGGCGATATGCTGGCGTATTTAAACTTTGTTTATATTATTAAAAATATTGTTTTTATAGCTTGCTGCAACTTTAAAAGTTTTTTGCAATATAAGCAACTTTACGCTAACTTTATTAGCTGCTTTATCTGCTTAGTTAATATATACGCTTACTTTAATATTTTTTATATTAAAGCTTTTCGCCAAAAGATTGCGCCATTTTTATAGTCTGCTATCGTTTTGATTATTAATCGCTTAGCTACCAAGGACTTTATAAGATAAGCAGGCTTTTTTTGCAAGTTTTTTAACAACGTTGCCAACCAAGCTTTTTGCTTGTTAATTAGTATATGCTTTTCTGCCTTTGTTGTACTATTAACTCACTTTGCTAATGTTAGGGAACTAATATAGCTTAATATAGTCTTTGCTAATAATTTAACTAAGGTTTTTATAAAAGAATATTGCTAGCGCTAAAAAAAGAACCTTTGTTATTATTATAGTAAGCTAGGTTACTTTATTTAATAATATTTAGCTTGCTAAAACTCTAGCTTTAGACTGTTTGCCAATTGCTAGGAAAATGCTTAACTTTTAATTATAGTTGCAATTCAAGAGTAGCTAAGCTTTTCTTTTTATTTTAATAATATTTAATTTTTTTTAACTTTATAAGATTAAATATATTATTTTTATTTAATGCTTTTATATTATAGTTTAATATTACTTTGCTATTGGTTTAATCTTTTTTAAACTTTAAATATTTCTTTGTTAAGTTTATTAACGCTGCCTTTGCGCAAAAACACTTTATTCCTTATTGTTACCTTACTTAGCAGAAACCTTTGCAGTTTATAAACGACTTTATAGCAAAACTTATCATTAAATATTGCCTTATTTGCTATAGCCTTGCTAACAATTCCATGCTTCTCTCCCTTTATATCTAGCCTTTATTAAGCCTTAATGTTATCTTAGGCTTGCTTTAGCTTTGCTAGTCCAACTTTTAGATTAACTAGTCTATTAATACTATAATAATTAAAGGCTAGACTTATATTAAATCCTTACTTTAATATTAATATTAACCCTTTTTTCTGCTACCTATAGATTTATTCTACGTTTTCTGCGCTGCTAAAACAGCAGCGAAAACCCAGCCTAATACTACTATTAAGCTATTAGTTTGCATTTTTAGCGCATAAAACTTTTTTATATTTTATAAGTAACCGGGTATTTACTTTTAAATAATGTCTCTTGCTAAGTTTAAGTTTATTTTAAATATTATTTTTAAAGATATATTTAATAATAATTACTTTTTTAATCAAATTATACTTAAAACTTTCTTCCTAGTCTTGCGCTAAATTATAAGTTTAAATCCTGCCCTTAATACCGGTTTGCTATCCCTTTGCCTACGCAAATTTTATACTTAGATAGTAAACTAACTATAGCTCTACTATATATTTAAAGAAGATATTTAAAAGTATCTAAATAATAAGCTTAATTTATTACCAGCAGCTATTTGAAACCTATTGCCTAGCTACTTAAAAAATTTTCACTATGCCTTTTTCCCCTTAGCTGCTATGAAACTCCTACTTTATAAGAGTTTTAACTATAAAATCAAGCTTTTCGCTAGCGCTTTGCCCTTTAATTATTACCTATGCCTTATATTTTCTAAAAAGCTTTTTATAGTCTGCAAGTATCTTAACAAATACTTTAGCAAAAGCTTTATCTAACCTAGCCAATCACCAGCTATTATACCTATGCTATTAGCTTAAAAGCCTAATAGCGGCGTATAAGTTTATATAAATTATAAAGGCTTAAATAACGTTATAGTTAAAAACCGCTATCTTATTCTTTTTATTTAAAAAACTTTGGATGCTTTATGCAAAGCAAAGTTTTATATTAAGCTAGATATTACTGCAGCATTTAATTGCTTTTAAATTATTTTTAAAGACGAGTAAAAGATAGTGTTTATTACTAAGTTTAGCTTTTTTAAGTGCTAAGTTGTAAACTTTAGTATAATTGGCGCGCTTAGCTTTTTTTAGCACTATATTAACCATATACTTTTTAATATTTTAAATAAGTATGCTATAATATACCTTGATAATATGCTTATTTATAGCAATTCGCAAGCAAAGCACAAATAATACATTTGCGATATAGTAGTAAAACTTACGCAGGCAAGCCTTACTATTAATATTAGAAAATGCAAGTTCAAAGTTACGTTTACAAAGTATCTAAGTCTTATTATTACTACGAAAAGTATTTAAATAGACCCCAAGAAAATAGCGGCAATTTACTAATAAAAGCCTTTAACTACCCTTAAAAACCTTTAGCGCTTTCTAGGCTTTGCAAATTTTTACCACTGCTTTATTAAAGGTTTTTCAATATTTGCTTGTCCCTTTACCAAAATAATAAGCCTGGTAAAGTAGCCTAGCGCTCTTTCATTAGAGGCTAAAGCAGCCTTTTATAAGCTCTGCTAGGTCTTTTTTTTTAAGATTTTTTTTGTTTATTATAACTCTGCAAAGCAAATAATAATAAAGGCAAACGCTTTTAACTAAGCGTTGAGAAAAGTGCTTTCTTAATATAATTTAACAGAGACTTTATAGCTTGTTGCCTTTTTTTTAGCAAAGCATATATTAGTAAAGTGTAATTATAAAATTTATAATAAAAAATTCCTTATTATTATAAAAGCTTTTAAAAAGTAGTAGCTAGAGCTTTAAAGCGCTGAGGAGCTAATTAAAGTATAGATAGATTATAAAAACCTATAGCATTTTGCTATTATAAAACTTTTAAATTAATGCTAGGTTTGCTGGTTTAAGTTTTTTAGCGATTTTTAGTTTTAAATCTATTATCGCTTAGGCTTTAAAGCTATTGTGCTAAATGCGCTTTTTTAGTTTGCTATTAATTAGTTAGCAAATTGCATTAATGGCTTTAATAACTATATTACTAACTATTAACGTATACTTTTACCTCTAAGTTAATAGTTTTTAGCCTATCTTTGTAACCTAAACACTTTTAAACTTATAAATACCCTTATTAAAAAGGTTTATGTTGCTTTAAACTTTTGCTAAAATATTTTATAATGCTTTTAGAATAACTTTTGTCGCTGTTCTTTTTTAGCTTTGCATTAGGGCATATGTTTTGCTAAGGTTGATTGTTAGGCAATTAACGGCTAAATCTACGTTTATAAATGTTTTTTTATTTTATTAAAATTTGCCCTTTGCCTCTAGATACTTTACTGAATTTATAGCTTTAGCTTAGAAAGCTACCTAGGCTGTGTTAAGATTTATGACTTATTTTAATAATTTTACTATTGGCTAAATATATTTTAAAACGCCGGCGTTTTTATTTAAAGCTACTACCTTTGTAAGTTTATTAAAAATCTTTATAATGTTTTAGCTAGCCTTTTAAACTTTTTGCCTATATTTTTTTAGCTATGGTAAAATATATTTATAGATTATATTAGCCTTCTCCCGCTATATATTTGCAATAGATTTATTTATAAAAATATACTTGTTATTATTAATAAGCTTTTTAAAATGCAATACTTTATCTTTATTCCTAATCTCACTGCAGCTAGCTTAGTTAACGCCTTTGTTTTGGGAATATTTTGCCTTTACAGCACTTTTTCTACTATTATCTCTAACTAGAGAGCGTAATTTGTTTTTACCTTTTAGCAGAAATTTAGCTGCCGCTTAAAAATTACACTACACGCTTTTATAGCTTATTACTCTTAGATTAATAGCTAAATGAAAGTGGTTAATGTTTATTTAAAATAGTATCTTTAAGGATATTATGCCTTTTACTAAGATAACTAGGTTGATTAGCTTCTTTTAGCTGAGTTTGCTTTTAATAATTAAGCTTTAGAATCAACTTACGTCTTTTTCTTTTTTGCAAATTATAGCTTTAACCCCTAAATAAGCATTAAACCACTTTTTCTCTAGCAAACCCCTAAAACCAAGCTTTAGCAAAAAGAGTTTCAACTTACTTCTACAGCAGTTAATTATTTAAAATAAGTTATTAAAAATATTCAAGCTATTTTTATTATTACTTAAGATAGATATAAAAACTAAGTAAACCAGCGCCGCTTAAACGCTAAAATGCTATAGATTAGAGACCTAGTTTAGGTAAGCATAAAATATATAAATTTAAGCTGCTCAATAAAAAAGCTTTTGCATTAATAGATTAGTCCCATTTTAGTAACGAAGGTATATTGTAAAGCAGCAGTAATATAGCTGTTTAAATATTATCGATACTTTTCTATTTTTTTTATATCGCTTATTTATTAAAACTAGCCAAGCTTGCCGAGTTAAAATAAAGCTAATGCTTTATATTAGTGGCGAGCTAAAGGCAAAGTGGTAATAAATAGCCATAATACTAAAGCTAAGCTATTTTAATATTTTAATATTATTTTTAACTTTTGTAATATTTTTATAAGCCTTAAATATCGCATTAAGTAGCCTTCCCCACATTGTTTCAGTTAGCAGCCTGCTATAAATATTTAAAGTTGTAATTTAAAGATTGCTAAATTCTATAAAGATTATCTGTCTAAGCCAGAGCCATTAAAATAATAAATGCTATTGCTAAATTTAAAACTTTCCCTTTTATAATGTTAATGTTGTAGGTAAGCGTAATAAAGCATTATTAAAGCTAATATAAAAGTAGTATAAAATTAAAGAGTTAGCGTTGTATAAACAGAGCTTATTATTGTTTTGCTATTGTTTTTTATCTATAGCTATAACTGCGCAATACACACAAACTAATATTAAAAAGAGATTAAAAACCCAACTAAACAATCTATTTCTAACTATAGTAAGATTTAATATTTATATGCTTATAAGCTATAGCTTATGCTATTTTTTATATATATAGTTACTTTAATTGTTAAAGCTAAAGAAACGGCAAAGTATCAGCGTACCTACAGCATAGAGGCAGGAAAGGCTTTTATCTTCTCTTAGATAATATTTTTATAGTTATCTTTGTTATATATAAGCTTAATTATTTATTTATTAGCTTTTTCTCTAATATAAAACTGCTACTTATTTAGTATTTACCCTATTATTTTTTGCTATTGTTTAAGCTAAAATTATCCTTTAAGTTAGACTTTTAATCTAAATTAACCACGCCTTTAGCTGCGAAAAACTACTAAGCTAAAACTGCTTAATAAAAAGCATACTTAGCTATAATTTACTAAGCAAAGCCTTTATTACTATCAATTATATAAACCTACGCTATTATTTTATTAGCTCTCTGCCTTTATAATAAGCCTATTGTATATTTATAACTAATTAAAACTTTTAATCTTTAATAGTAGTAGGCATAGCACAGTTGTTAAATAAGCAAAGACTAGCTATAATAGCAGCAAAAAAGCGGCAGCTAGCGATAAAGTTATTAAAAAGCGCAGTCTATACTAAGGTTAGCGTTATAAAACAATGTATTATTAGCAATTTACTTATATTATGTTTCTTTTTTAAAATAGCTAAGCTTTAATAGCAATAGTAAGTGTTAATCATAGATAGAAAACCCTTGGTTAAAGCAAGGCTAGCATTTATAACAGCTTATTGCTGTTTTAGCTTTATATAAGCGATATAATCGCTAGTTGCTAGCCTTGCGCCGGCGAAATAAAGCTTTTAATTATCTTTATGCTTAAAAGAATAAAACGCGCGCTAGGCCTAGTTTATAAGCTTAATAAAGTTAATAACATTGCTTATTATGCTAATAAAAATTTATATTACGCTTTGTTAACAAATTGCTATTTATACGCTGTTTATTTGCCTTGTTTACCTTAATGTATTTATTATGCCGCTAAGCGCACTAAGCATAAATACTCTTACTAAGCATAGCAACGCAGCTTATAATTAGCTACTCGCTGCTCTTTTGCTTTTATACCGCTAGCATAGTGTAGAAATAATAGTGGCAAAATTAGTACTATATGTTAAAAGCAGTAAAAGAATTAATAAAGGAAGATTAGTATAAAGTTATATTTATAGCGAAAAAAAGGCGAAATTATAGTAAAGAAATAAAATTAGTTAGAAATTAATTATATATATAACTTTATAGACAATAATGCGTTGATTGTAATAGAAAAAAAGCAAAGTAGTATTGTTGCGTAAAGGAGAAAAAAAGAAAATGCAGTTATAAAGGCAAAGCTGCATAGTGTTGTTTATCTTTGTTAAAGCAGCCATTATATTTAGTTTATTTTGGGATTAATATAATTGCGCTGTCAGCTATATACTAGCGTAATGCTTATAAAGTAGCCTTATATTATAATTACTTTATAATATTACTGCTTTTATGCTGTATTTAAAGATAAATATAGTTTAAAGGAGAAAATATTATTATAGTATTAAGTAAACTATAAGACCTACTTTATATAATAACTATAAGAGCTAGCAAACTACTAGCGCTGCTTTAGCTAGTCTCTCTCTCTTCTCTCTTTATGCAATAATAAATTATTTCTATAAACCTATAGTCCGCCTAGTTGTGCTGTGACATAAGGCTACTAAAGCTACTAAGGTTACTAAAGCTACAAAGGCTATTAGTTATTAAAATATTAAAATATAAAAATTATAATTATAAAAGCTATTTGCTATAAAAACTTTAATAATTATTATAATCTTTATAGCAAATAATCTTTATAGCAAATAATCTTTATAATAAATAGTTTTTATAATAAGTAGTTTTAATTCTAATGTTTTAATAGCTAATGTGTTATAATAAAGAAAAAAAAGAAAAGAAAAAAAAAAGAAAAGGAAAAAAGAGGCAAAAAGAGAAAAAAAAGATTTTAAGAGAAAAGAAAAAGCTAGAATAGCAAGTTAACGAGACATATAGCTAAGCTAAAAAAACCTATTTGCATTATTACTTTAATTTTTTTAATAAAAATATAATAAATTACTTTTAAAAATATTTAACATAGTAAAATATATTAGAAAATATTTAAGCATAGTAATTTAATTTAATAAGCATAGTGTTTAAATTAGTATT